>SHCU01000228.1:126350-136835 GCA_004307685.1 Ceratina australensis | reverse complement strand
TCTATGGGCCATTAAAAGTATCAGGGTTGTCCTCTAACTGCGTATTAATCTTCCCGGTTGCGTGGTTCAATTACTTCCGGAGTAAGTGCTTCCCGTTCGTCGGTGGCTGCCGTTCGGGAATTCGTAGGTGTTCCAAGAAACTTTTGCGAAGTAATCCGCCATGTTGGTTCCTGCGCATTGCTGGCCGCCGGATTCGCGAGTGACTTGAAACTTTTTTATTTACCGCGTTCATGCTTACACACAGAGACAAAGAGTGCCGGGGCTGGGGAACCGTTTCCCCTACTCAAACTCTGGATGGGGTGTATCTGTCAACCCCCCCACCGTGGCTCCTCGCTTGCCGCCTGCCGCTTTCCAGCAAAGTTTTCCCGAGATCCTGGAAACTACGAGCGATGGGAGAGAGAAATGAGGGAGGTGGGAGGGTGTTTGAACCGATGGAAGGGAGAAGCGAGACCGCTTTCGAGTAGCGTGCGCTCACGGGGATCCCGTTTCAGCGAATTCTAACCTAGTAACGAGTTTCCCCTGTCGGTAACACCGGACGCGTGCCAGCGATAAACGTGTCGCGTGTTAAGGGTGACAGTGGGGTGAGTAAAGTGGTACATGACACGAGGAGACGCGATCGCCACGGTTACGTTACTCGCGGTGCGTCGGCTTCTTTTCCCGGCGAAACAAAACCCTTGTGCGTAACATCGCGAAACACGCGTGGACCGAATATAAGAAATAATCGTGGGGCAACGTTTAATAGTATTCCCACGATGATCCGTAAATTATACAATCGTGTCACGAGTTTGTTTACGTCGGTGATCGCGTATGGCACTCGGGACGTACAGTGGACACGTTGATACAATGCCCGGGAAGTGTTTTAGACTGATGAGGATTGCTGGATCGTGACAATCAGTTTTCGACAAATACGTCATGTATGTATACTTGTAATACGATATATAATGTATTTAAATAACGGATTTTCTGACGGTTTTATGCAGAAAGTTTCATTTACATCGCAAAGGTCAATCGGTAAAATTTCAAAGAACTGTGTTCAAAGTTTTGCGCTGTAATTTCAAACCCGAACGTCCGCACGTCCCTTGAAGCGATTTTACAATCGTTTGCGTCGTTTTGTTTGTGATCCATAATCAAAGACTGGATTGGAATGGTCGTTTGTGGGGAATGGGCGGAAAATCGTTCTCTAATCTACTTGATTCGCAGCGAGTGTCCTGGCGATATCGTGTTTCTCTCTTCTCCGGGGACGGAATAGGTCAGCTGATCATTTACCAGATACTATATAACATCGCTTGTTGTGAGAGTATCAACGCTTTTGATTATCGGGATTCCGTGCGCGCAGACTCAATGTGAGATTAATCCTCTGTGAGCTCACCCCTTCCACCGTTAACTTACCAATACACGTCCGTCGCACGTTCGAAAGTTTCATGAGCGTCGAAAAGTTTTGCGCTCCCGTAGTTGCGCGGATTTGATCGAGAACCGGCGAACTTTGTGCTTGTACACCGGAGCAATTGTTTCTTTCGCGTTATCATAGAACGTAGTACATCTGAAACACGTGATTCTATGTGCTTACTAAACAATTACTGTATTTTACAATTTAACTATGTTCTCACGGGTAAACGTGTGCATCGTTTCGAAACTGTGTTCAATCATTGTTAACTCTCCTGGCTGGTGATTTTTATATAATTGAATAGCCGATGAATTGTTGATGTATCCATCGAATTAAATGAATCGATGCATACATAACGTATCTGTAGAATCTCGTTTTACATTAATTTATAACTTTCACTGTGGTTCTCGTGCACTTGGGCCAGACTCAGTTTTTCATTGCCCTTCGCGGGCTGACGATTTGCTAGACATGAATTGCTAACAGTAAAATTCGAACCGGTGAATTTCGAAAAGAATGAACTGAAGCACGAGATATCGGGCATTAAAACTTGACGTCATGTTCTCGACTATACGGAATATCGTACCAGCCGGGTAATTGTTAAAAATCTATGTCATACCGGAAGAATACAAAGCGTTCCTTCTATACGAGCCAAAATAATTTTGAGGAAAAAAGCCGCGCGAATTACGCTCAGTAATTTTTCTGAAAAAGAGCATCGCATATTCCTGTAGGCATGAAACGTCATGTTTTCAATTTAACAAAATTGGCGAAGCCATACGTATGAAACGTTCACTATCCTCTCTCTTCTTCATTATGAATGGACATAAAACAGTGGTTATTCAGCGTGGAATGTCTTCTCTAAAGTCTGACGCGGTGTTATTCCAACCGAGATGAAAAGAGATATGTACCGGTACACTATGTATAAGAAGTCCCTTTACTCGTTTCGCCCTTCTCACGTTGCCGTTCCAGTAATAATTTATCAACCGCGATGCTCATCGCGCGAAATTGGCAACAATTATTCGAACGCCGGTTTCTTATCTGCGGCGAGTTACGTTACGATCGCAGGGGACAATAGGGGTACCCCGCAGTTCCCCTCTATTTTCAACACGTTATATCATATATCCTGTCCCCGTTTAGTAGCACCTGGGACGCAGCCCGATGCATGAAAAAGTAGAGAGGCACTAATTAAGCCGCTATCATTACGGTTCCGCGGTGTAATTCCGCGTTGTTGGCATTGTGCTTCGAATTCCGCCAAGTGGCTGTTGGCCGGGGGCTTTTGGAATCCTCCGGAGCGTGGTCCAAGGCCTTTCAACTCCAATTCCACGCGCGTGCGTCTCATCGTCGAGGTTGACGTCGTCGTCAACAACGTCGTCGCTAGTCCACGGATGTTTCCTGTTGTTTCCTCGCGCTGCGCCTCACAAGAACGCGTGCCAGGTTAATCCGGTGTTCCGTTGTCGTCACTGCTTTTTCCATGCGCTTGGATACTACGTAAGGGGCTCCGGCCCTAATGCGTTTTATCCTTCCGCGGTGCCCCCTTTCTTCGCTGATCAAAAAGATTAAACGCGCCATACTTCTTTGACAATAGACAAAGACATTCAAAACGGTAGGGTCATTATTCTTTAAAATATGGGCAGAAAACTATTTTCGTCATGTAACATTCGAGAGACAGATTTTATCTCTCTTTATTTCGGTATGTTGATTAAATTATTGTTCTGCAGGATTCTAAGATAGCAGGTGACCTACGGATTCAAAATATCGTGGTACATTCAAGTTATTTTCATTCCCGTCTGGTATTTAATTATCGCTCTATCCTTGTGTACAAAGTGTGAAGCTTAATTTTTAACGATATCATTTTCTTCTGGTTTATGCTTTTTCATTTACCAACAAGTGAAACACACCGTGAATTTCGTTTTGCTCCCACATATTTTTACAGCAAACACGCTGCGCGCTGTTTTAAAAGCGATGCATTTATTACGTCTAATGTATACGTTCAATAAATTAAAAATATGTTTAAAAATTAAAATATCAACATGATAAATTTAAAAAAGCTGGTCGCTACTGATCGGCTTATATTTTCCTCGTAGATGCGTGAGAGCATCGTAAAAAATAATAAGCATATTAGCACGTAGTAGTTATTTCTTTTATGCCAAGGGCCATTGTTTGTCTTCACGTAGTTAGAAATATGTAAATCTCTCTCTCGCGGAGAACGTAGCGGAAGTTTCTCAAACGTAATTTTATACCATTCGTAACTTCATAGCGAATAGCTTTGTGTAACTTCGATACTAAATAAAAATTGGATAAGAAATTGCTGACCTGTGTCAAAGTTCGTATATGGAACTTATTCGATGCCATGACTTCTTTCCAAACTCTTATATCGAGGACACGTTTACCAAAGACTCAGCGAATGAATAATAGTGACGAAACTTGAAATCATGTCGTTCGATCGATGTGTTTGCCCGCCAGACCGATCGCAAATATGTATGTACATGTGACCTCTGTACGCGTCACATGTGTTTAACATGTAGTCCGAATCTAAACGAAATTCAGTTTTCATGGCTGCTAAATCTGTTTTGAGAAAGACATATCGGATATTTTATCCGAGTGACGATGTAAAATGATACTAAATGTTGATTCGTATAGTTAATTATTAAAAGCTATGTTTACCGAGGGAACTGACGTCCCGGAATGAGTAATGGATGCAATATTTCAAGCTTCGGTTACCCGTTAGTCGGTTTTCGTGCTGACTCCTGGCGAAAAGGTCCGAAATCGTTGAGAAGTTGCGGATACCGGAACAGATGAATGGGAAGTAACGGATAGCCAATTGTGCGAGTATAATAGCCACGCAAACCTGTGCAAGCACTGGTTTCTGGTTCGATCAATTTTCCCTTTGCACAACAATAGCCAGAGTCATTCTCCTGCCAGTCACTTGTAAATTGGTGTAAATTGAAATGATATTAACATTGTTTGCTTATTTAATGTCACTGATTAATTGCGAATTCTATCTTCTACGAGGAATATCGATCCTCAGTTAAAAATGACCGATCATCGTTAATGGTTTAACGAGTAGCTAATTTGGTAATTGCGAATTAAGCAATCGTGCTCGTTTAATTGGACATGTGATTATAAAGCTTATTTAACGCTGAAACGTTCCATCATTATCTAGTGGAACATCGTATATTATTTTTTGAATAGTGTACTCCGCAGAACACGTCGTATCATAATTTGGCTAAATGGTGTGACCGGTTACACAATCTTGCGAAAACCCGAAGCGTCATATTTCTGGGAATTTTCCTCACGGGCTAGAGCAATTGTTTTCGCGCACAAATCTTCGATATCGCCCTATCGTATCCGCTTCCGTTGCGTCGCGCCGTGTCGCGCGTCATTGTTTTTCTCGTTCGCCGAAATCGAAGTATCGGCATCAGCACGAGCCGGCATTGGCGGCGTGCGCTAGCAGGAAGTTTACGTCGTAAACTTTGGGTCTTAAGAGTGGAATTATAGTTGAGTAGAGCCCGCGCTAAGCCACGCAGTTGTTACCACGGTGAGCGCTTTAAAAGTTGGTCTTGGGGTGTTCGTGCTGGTAAGGGCGTGGGTGGGCGCATGAGAAGAAGAAGTAGAAGAAGAAGAGGAAGAAGAAGCCAGAAGAAGCGGGAACGCGCGATACGCTGGAAGGGGACGCGGAGACGTGGTTAAGTTGCCAGGAAACTTTGGTAAAACTGAAAAGTTAATTTCGTCGTGTTAAATTACTCGAGCGCTCGGGCATTAAACTTGCAAAAGTTGGCTGGATGACTGAAATACGTACCTTCCGCCACCTCCCTCTTCTTCTTTTCTCTACGTTTTTTATCCTACCCTTCGGTGCTTCTTTTCTTCGCTATTTATCGTCGCGTCCTACGTTAACGATACGATAATTGTTAATTAATTTGTGTACAGTAGCAGCAAGAAATAAGACATAATACTAATTAGTACATAAAAGAGTAATACCTGCGTGCAGAATAGGAGTTTAATCGCAATATACGGAAAATCAATATAACGCACAAGTTAATGATGGAATTAATCCTCGGGAAAGAAAGTGACTTATGGTTTTTATCTATTAGCATTGTATTTGATTTGTGGAAGCAGTGGATAGACCAACAGAAGATAGCCTACGTTATTACATTTAATAGTATTAACCAAAAGCACATACGAGTATCATAAGAGATATATGGTTATATCCATTGAAAATAGATATTTCGCTCTCACGTAATTTCGATGCAAATGTATTTAGTTGCCTGATAGCATGTGACGTAATTTCAAATTAATTTGTGAAAGTGTACCACGAGGGAAAGCAAAGAAACGAATTTCATTATAATGGTTATGAACAAAAACGAAAGTGTTAGTAGAAGTTAGCGTGTTCGTTCGATGCAAATAAAATGAAATAAAACTCTGACCAAAAATCGTTGCAAATAATATCTTTTATTCAGAAAAAATAGAATCCGTACAATTGCTAAAATGAATAGCATAGTGACGTTATATATGATAAGTATTTTCCGAAAATCGGTAATCCTTTAATTCCCGTATTCCAGTTCGAACAATGTTCAAAGAGCTCTAGTGGTAATATAAATATTGTGCATTGAAAAAGAATAGAAAAGGAATGGGATCTTGCTGTTTTACTCGAAATCTAGTTCGTCTCGTATTTTATAATAGGTTTGGCTTTTAATTTCATGGTCTACCAATTAACTGGCAATCGCTTATTTACAATTTCTCTAAAAATATCATCGAGTACAACATTCAATTTGTGTATTTGCGATTTTTCAAAGGGAACAATTTTAATATTGCGTTCCCGCTAAATTGGAATGAAACGTTTTCATAAATATTAAGCAGCTGTAGCGGCACTGCATCGAGTGAATAATCAAACCTAAATTGTTAAATTGAATGATATAAATGTTATTTTTAGTCCAGCGAGGGATAAAATACAACGATTCTCGGTATCGAAACGTTTTAATTATTTTATTTGGATTATTTGATCGTAAAAACCGCGTTTATTTAAGCATTTCTATCAGTTCATCGCGCTCTACTTTTCTCGGTTTCCCGTAAAATATACTACACTTCGCAATGAAATCCAACGTGACTTCAACGATAGATAGAAAATAAGTTTATTCGGTACGTTATCAGATTCTTTTTATGTTGATGGCAGTTAAACTGCAGTTGCCGCTAATATACTGCTTCTACATTTAAGCAATTTATCACAATAACTGCGCGAAACGCACTTAAACGTTACCAGAGAAGTTTTCCAGTTAATTACTGGCAAGGCTATTAGCCGGCAACTTTTCGGTGTAAGAAAGCGCGAACTTCCCAGGCAACGATGATTGGCGCGTGGCTATTTTATTTTCAAACACTATTATTGACAATCCGAAAATCAATACTCATTTCATCTCTGCTCCATGAAAACCATACAAATGGACATTCGATTTTCCTATGCGCATATAAAATATTGCTTCCTAGGTAATTGAATTAAAATCCGAACGGAAATCAAACTAGCATTACGTGATAGATTTGTATATTAACTACAGTGCGTTCGATTCTTTGATTTTAATCAATTCACATTGACCCTTTTCCCTCGAAGGTGACTTTATAAAATAATTGTTACATAGCAAAATAATTATTGCTTAAATATATTAATTGATTAAATTGAATTTAATTATTATATATATTGATTAAAAAGTTATCGAAAGAAAAAATAAATAATAATGTTAGTAAATTAATTTGTATGTAAGAAATTCTTTAAACATTCGTGAGGAAATTCTTCGAGTGCAAGGGGTTAAAGCAGAAAGCAACGGGAACAAGATTCAATGCTATTTGTCTGACCAGAAACGACAGGCTGTGCTGCGTCACTCGCAATGGAGTATAGAATTACACGTGAGGTTTCGTTTGTCAAAAAGGCTTAAGGAACTGTATACATGTTTAACTTTAGTTTCACAGGAAAATAAAATACTGGTTAGAAACATTGCTCTCGACACAGTCGATGTCGTTCTCAGTAGAACGAGTGATCATAATTAATTAAGGCTAATTGCTTTCGTGAACTCATCGAATTTTTTTTATTCCAATTCGGCCGGTAAGGTCACGGTCGTAATATTCACCGACGCCGTGCGCAACTGTAAGTGCACTTGGCCGCGTGTGTGTGGACGATCTGGCGCGTGCGTAAACACGCCGGAGAACAAAGTTTCGCGGCGGCGGCGGCTACGGGGATGAAACTACCCCATCGTTGATTCTGCTGCTGGCCGACAAACGCGCCGAGCGATCGCTCACCATCTGGATGTACTGGTAACTTCGAATGCACGTACACACACGCTCCTCGGTTCAAACCATCGAGGGACATTACTTTTCGTTCGCGTCCTACGCTCGCGCACCCGGGGAAAATCGTATCCTTTCTACCGAGTGTTTGTAATTCTAAAACCGCTTACGATGATGACAAAGTAAGTCCGTTCTCTGAAGTGGCTTAAAGATCTCTCGGAAAATAAGTTTCAACTTATACGATAAAAATCGTCTCTTCTCCCTTTCACGGATACTTTTTATCGGAGATATTCGTTCGGAAAATATAAGAAATCCATTTCACTGTTCAGGGAAGGAATCTTTTTTTATTTCATACTCCGATTGTTTTCGATTTGTGTATGAAAATTGTACTAAATGCAGACATCTGTATGAGGGACAGTTCGAGCTCGTAGAGAGAGTGTAAACATTGTAGAGACACAGGCGTGTGTAGGTTTATATCGTGGTCAGCGTCGCGGCGCGGTGCGGCGCGCGTCATCTTCTATCTTCCTCTCGTCCCGTTCGTCCCTCTTTGTCTCGGAAAAGTTTCCGGTGATGAGCTTTGTTGGTCGTTTCCCCTGCAGGACGGAAAAGTTAAATGCGAAAGTTTTATCCGATATCCAGTTCCACGACGGTCGCGGCGGCGCGCCGCTGGAAAAAGAGATCCCGCTACGCGTATCGTTGAAAATTTGGGTACTCATAATAATCGTAATGTTTGCATTATAACTTATGCCACGTTGGTGTTAATAGCGTGAACGGTGAAAATTACTGGCCGTATTATATTTCCGCGAAATTTTATACGCGCCGAATGTAAACTCGTCGAAATATTGAAAATTTTGCGAATGCAAATAGCAAGTAGAGAAATTTATTATTCATCAAATTTACGATGCTCGGGCTGCGATACCCGAGCGACGATCTTCATTAATACATTATCAAAACTGTCCACAAATTTCGTTATGCAATTAATTAAATGAATGATACATGCGGTAATTATGTTATTAGAAATTTATATGTACTCTTAATTAATGCAGTAAATAGCCGCCGTTTGATATCGTATTGATTTAGCGGTAGTATTTATTATGTACACGTTAATGGTGTATATTCTCCTTTTCTGGTCCTGACAGAATGGCGTCAAAGAAAACGAGGCAGAACCATTCTATACAGCACCTGCTAGAGCTGCCAAGCAACAGAGAGACAAAATTGCCGCTATATCCCATGAAAGAGTCGACCCAAACGCCACTCGTTCCAACCCCTCGACAGGTCCCGGTAACCGTGCTGCATCCCTCGCCGAAAAAGGTAAGTGAGGCATGAATAAGTTATCAAAAATCTTTGGTTGTTATTCAATTTCCGAGGTCATAAAGATGAATTACGTATATCTTCCTTTCACTGCTTCAAACCTCAACAATTTGCAATTCTCTGATACACCGCGGAGTTAAAGTTTCCGCAAAAGAAATAGCGCACATAGAATACGTTCTCGCGGGAAGATCGAAACATAAAATGAATTATTTCCATTGTTCGAGTTCTAAGTAGATCGTTACTCATAGCGTTGCCTTTTTTTCTACGTGAATCATAATTGCAATACGTTATGGAAGTAATTTGCATGCCGATGTTTAGGAATAATTGAGTAACGATGTTTTATTATTTAAATTACGATTGTTGGAGTTTAGAATTTTCTTTGAAATTTTTCTGTTTAAATACTCTGCGTACTGTACAGTGGATAACATCAATAATCAAATCTCCATTTCGCGTTATTGAAGCGTGCTTCATCAAATAACTTTTCCTAGTTACGTCAAACGAAAACATTCATATAGCTTTACGTATCTTTGAAATTAGAAAAATTCTCTAGTATTTACAAACGTAAAAATTGTTTTTGATATTTCTCGATGAAAATTAATAATATTTTGTATAGGAAATACAATTTCATATCGTTGCTTCTGAAATGATAAATCGTAACGAATGAAACCGTTTGTTAGATTTCTTTCTTTTAAATGTTATGAATCACTTCACAGCGTTTCCCTTGTTTGAAGCAGACTTAATTATGCGCGACATTAAACTCTCTTATAAAATGGGTGAAAAGTGACGGGTGTAAGATTTCTGCGCGTAACAAAAAGAAACAGGGAAAAAAGAAAAATGAGATTGACGAGATACGTAAAATGAAACCATTGTAACTGTATAAATTGCTGACGCTTTACTTTACCACGGTGGTTTTTTTATTGATCATACGTATTTTCATCGTGTGGAAAATATCCACCCTTCAACGGCGTTACCGACAAATTGTAAGTTAGACACATGCAATTGCCACCGAGGAGTGGTTAGTAAAGAGTGCCAGCCTCTGTGTTACAGCGCAACGTTTGAATGAGAAAATCAGCTTCCATCATTCAAAACAAAATTCTTATATCTACATTTACTCGCTCTTACATTAAGTTATTACAGTTTAATATACAATTTGACATACAGAAATACTTAAACTAAGTCGTAATTCTTCGCTTGGTAGCGTTTGCAAAGATTAGACTTTGCAAACGCTACCAACTCAGGTTTCACATTACATCACACATTTTAATTATTTCTACATTCATTCTTGCACACATTAAATTATTACAATTTGACGTACAATTTCAAACGCAGAGATTCTTAAACTAAATCGTAGTTCTTCGCCTGGTATCCTTTGCAAAGATTAGACTTTGCAAACGCTACCAGTCCAGGTCCCACCACGTGGAGGTGACTACTGTCGGGACCCGGCCGGCGGACAATACCCGCCAACCCCTTCCTTGACAAATTGCCGCTCTATCATACGGTCGAACATGGGAAAAACTATTGTACGG
>SHCU01000228.1:98291-109003 GCA_004307685.1 Ceratina australensis | reverse complement strand
TTTTTCTCTTCTCACGGGTCATCAACGCGGTACCTTCGTTTTTAGTGCTTTATCATAGCGACGCCCGATATTCCTGCTATGGAATTCGGCTCAGCGCGAGGAGCAAGGGGACGGCGTGAAAAAGTTAAAATCGCATTAGAGAGCCATTATTGTATCGTCGATGTCCCCTGCCGCCCTACGAAAAGTTAAACAATTTCTGATGCCTTACGCGAACGATATCGCCTCCTCTCTCTTCTACGCGTACGTTCCCGTTGTCCTCTCTCCGCTACTTTGTCGCGCACGATATCGCAGCCGCACGTGTTTCACCCGGCTCGAAAACTTTCGGCAATTTGTCGTTACCTGGAAGTCTACGCGAAGGAAAGTGACGAAATTTGAGACGCGCTCTCGCAATTAGGACTCAGATACTCACGATTGAGTCTACGACTTTTATTTCGAATGTGACCTAAGTCCATTTACATTTAAATTGTGAAGTTTACGTTTCAATAAAATTAAAAATACATACTTATTAGATAATAATCTGTCATATTGCTCAAGCGTATCTAAAATAATAAAAATAATTGAGATGATGCAGAAATGTTTATTATTGTAATTTCTTTGGAAGATGAACTTAGGTCACTTTCAAAATAAATGACTCATTTATATTAATTCACGCTTTTATAGATTTCAGTCAACATCGAAAGGTCTAGGATTTTGATTAAAAAACCATGCGAATTTCATATAATGCGTACAATATTTTGATCGACTTTGAAACTTCGCGGAGAGATTTCGAGGCGGAAGCTACACACAGAAAGCTTCCCTCTATCGGGAATTACTTAAACCGGCTTTACGACCAGCGGAAACTACCGCGTCCGTTGAGGGGATTCCGATGCATTACAGTATTAGTCGCCGCGCTTAGAAAGGGTTCGTGGAAATGCAAAGTAGATTATGCACACGGCCCATTTTAATCCTTCTCGCCCTTTTCGTACACATCCAACAAGCGCGCCGCCCTTCCGCGATCGCTGCCGGGTTCAACTTCGTCTACAATTTCCGGATATACTCGGAACTACAATTACTTCCCGGCAAGATGATATCAGCGAATGCATTTGCTGATGAAAAGTGGGTCAATAACCGTTGAATAATTCTGTCCTTAAACGTGATAATAGAAGTTCTGCTGATCGCATATTAACTTCAAGGTACTCGTTCGTACCTGCGGTGTTAACCGAAATTAAATGAAACTGTGTAACGTCAAACATTTGCCGCAACTACATTTTTCATATTGACTCGTGTTCCGCGAGAATTCGTGTACGCCGCGCTGCCACGTTCGCAGGTACATGTCCGTCGGTTTTTCACCGTTTTTCCCCGTGTGCATTCGAAAATGTTTCCCCGCGAACGTTACCTCTGCGACAACTTCGCGGAGTTCTATTATAAATATTCCGGCATAAGGAATTCAGATTTTCGCGACAACGAACGCCGCTACGAAAATAAAAACGAGACGCAGCGGGGTGCGGGAGAGGCGCCCCCGTAAAGAATAACGCGAATACGGGCCCGTGTATCCATTTTAAATGTAAAACACCTACGCGCCCGTAGCGCTGCGAAAACTTTCTCGAATGCCGGCATCTGCTCGTTTTTGCGACGTAACAATATGCATACTGCGCCGAGACACGTATAATCGCACGTGCTACATTCTCACATTAAAAAACTTCGTGACGTTCGTTACGTTTGCCGCCGGTTTCGGTACAATTCGACGAATCGCGCGCGCCACCCCGTCGTCCCGACCCTCGAATACGTTTTCGCATTACGTATCGTCAACGCGCCGCTTTTCATCTTATTAGCATGCGGCAATACTATTTCGTGAAATTTAACTCTGCCGCTCATTCCTCCCCTTTCCTCTTTCTTTTTTTTCTCTCTCTCTGTCTCTCGTTTTCTCGGCGCGAGCGATCGTTGATCCCTCCAGATTTCGATTGGACTCGTCGCACGTCGTTCGTGGAAATCGTAAAAGTTTCACGGGACACGATGAATTATTCCTGTCGAGGAGACGCAAAATTGCGGGAAACTTTCCTGTGCCGAGGTGAGCCGATTCTCTCTCTCTCTCTCTCTTTCTCTCTCGCTCGCTCCTCTCTGTACGTTCCAGACTTTGTGCGTGTGTTTCGCCGACGTGAAGGCACGCGCGTGTGTGTACCGGGCGAATTCGACGGGGCTCGTCGAAGACGGCGGGGCACGAAGGGCCAGATCGCGGAATGAATGCAGGAGAGCGTGGGATCATCGGTCGGAAATTTGCAAGCGGAAGGGTTAAAGCGACGGGGGGAATTTATAGCGGAAATTAAAATGTAGTCGCGAGGCATGAACTTGGCATAAGCGTGGACAAAGTGTTACGGTAGTTCATTTTTATAGACTGTTTAGAAATAGCTGAAGGTGAACCAAGCGACGAACTATGTATTTTCTGGGGTAATTATCGATGAAACACTTCATTGCTCTCAAGCTATACACGTATACTTTCGCAATCGTAACTTTGCTCAACTGCAAACCGCAGCCGATATCAAAGTGCGGTAGTTTCCTTAACTTCACGGACAAGTTAAGTGAATACATGGTTCGCTTTACATAACAAGTGTCTACGGCATAATTTATCAGCGTCGAAGTTTCACCAGCAATTTTCATAATGTTTTTTTTCTTTTTTGCATACAAATTTAATCGGGATCTTCGCGGTGACGATTAATCGTCTCTAAGGCGAAAGGTCGCAGATTCGCAATGGTGGCCATATTACGAGAAAGGAAGCCAGCCACCTGTCCCGTTCCCGGCACTTCGGTTTCGCTTGGTTCGACCATTCGGCGTCAAGTTCAATATCACTTAGCTTTACTGCGGCAATTATCATTTTACGATCGGCTCTGTATTCTTAGGGCTTTATTACCAGTTACCGCCGCTAAGGCGTTAACAACCCTAAGAGCCATAATAACGACCGAAAGAAATACTTACCCCTTTCCCTCGCGAGGGCGTGAAACGATGAATGCAGTTTTGCGCTCCGTCGAGGTTCCTACCGTTTCTCTCGTTCCGTCTGGACTTCACGCTCCACGAATTTACGTATTCGCCCGCGAGATTAATCTCTTCGCTTTGATAGGTTTAATGGGACCCGTTTTCCATAAATTCATTGAATTATCCGGCTATTATTTACCTCGATTTCAAATATTTTAGTAATAACGTTTCTCAATTTAGAGGCAGTTCTCGCTCGAACTCGATTTTAATTTGTGAAACATAACAAATGTAAATATGCGAATATTTGTGACAAGGTTCGAAGGGTAAGACGTATGAATTCCGAGCACATTCTTTCTCGACATGTTCGGGATTCGATGCGTAATGGAAAATTTAGGGACGCTGTGAACGATAAATTTGCGGCTGTCCACTCGAATATTTTCCGTGTTTTAGGTGCCCTGGGAATCGGGGACTATCTTGACCGTCGAGTTCCCGAAGGCGGCGTCCCGTTGCCCTTGCATATTCACAAATCATTCGCAGATAGGGCAGCGGAATCCCTACTCCCCCGTGGGGATAACATCTCCCTGCCCCGTTTTCTTTTCTTCTATTTCTGATCTTATTCAAAACGCGCCTAAGGCTCTTACGATCCTCCTATCTATTGTTTCTCTTATTCTTGTCCTTCCTTAATCCCTCTGGGATCAGTTGGTATCTAATCGCAAAAATTTTTACAAATATAAGAATTACAATTCACGTCGATTTCAAATCCCCTAGCAACAGGTAAAGCAGGGTTGATTCGTTTCATTACGTATCTCGTCTACGAGAGGAGAACGCATTTCCGCGGCCCGTGCTCTGTAGGCTCCCGTTAATGGTATCCAATTGTCGATGAAATCTTCGATGGCCAGTGTCTGAACTTCGATTGTGCGGTCCAACGCTGGCTGTCATACAAACTGGAGCTAACTGTTAACATGTACGTACATACATCGGCGAACAGTCGATACGTCACGCGGCGTGACACCGTGCGAACACCGTGAGGTATGAACCCAACCAGAAACGACGGCACGTTCCCATGCGGCAGGCCAGTAATAGGAGTTCGCCAGACCTGTCAAACTTTTCAAAGAGATACCACTCAAATTTCTCCGGACGAACCCCAATGAATGCGAAATAAATTAACCGTATGATACCTAATAACGATCACAATAGAATCTTACGTAGCCAATCACTGGACGAACCGCTACTATCGAGAGTTCGTCAGCAAAGTTTTCTATAAGGAACGACTGGCAAAATGGAACGGCGAAGGAAAATCGTAACCGGATGTATTGACGCGGTCGAGAAATCAGGGTGCAGCTATCAAGCTTCGTTCGGGAAAAAACGGGGTCCCTTTGAAAGAAATCAGCAGCCGTAGCGGCGCGGTTATTTTCGACCGGTCGCCCGCGCGTTCCGAACTTCGTTTTTGATGAATCGACGAAAAAAGAGCGACTCGAACAACTTGCCACTTAAAACGTTTGCAAAGCCGCGGAGAGACAGAGGAGAGGCTCGTCGATAGCTATATCGCCGGTTCCCCCTTGTTCGTTCGTCGCTCGTGGAAAAGTCGACGGGCATTCCTGTCGTCTCTGCCTTTGTTTCGGCGTTTCTTAATGCACCGCAGAAAGCAGTCAAAGGATACCAGAGCCGAGTCCTTTCCCCCCCATCCGCCTTGTTTCCATCCCGTCACGTCTTCGTCGCAGAAAAACCGACCCCGAGGGGTGGGGGTGGGGAGATTACGTTCGTTCCATTATTTCTCGCGTAATACAATATCGGGATAATCGAGTTCGGCCAGTTCACAGATGAATTATCCGTGGCGGGACCGCGCCAAATTGGTCCTTCGTTAAGGACACTTTGGCATTCTGGAAAGTTGTATTATATGCGATGGCAATTAGGCCGGTGGATGGATGAAAGGCATCGATTAGCCGCGCGGAAGTTGTTATTCGGAGACCTCTGCCCTGTTGCGGTTAACGTGGGTAGCGCGCGCTCGCTCGCTCGAACTTGATTAATGTAAAAATGTGGAAGTTGGGTTCATCAATGAACAAGTTTCGAAACAATTTCGCTCGGATCATTATTATTATTTGGCGTTGTACGAGACTTCCTTTGAGGCTGAGTTCCTTCAACGAGTCGCGGATGAAACTTTGATCTCGGTGAAAATATTAAAGGAAAAAAAAAAGAACCGCCGTATAAAGACATGACGAACTATTATAAATATTGTAAATCGAGAGTAATTTCAATTCGTGATATAAAAAACGAGCTCGCGGATAAAATACTCGGCGAGCGGTATCAGACGTACTCCGAAGTTTTCTTTTCGTTCGACGATTCTGCTTTGCTCGACTAATTTCGTCTTCCCTTTACCACCTTCCGCCGCTCGCTGGAACCTCCGCCACCCCCCATCTTCACCCCCGTACAGTCTCGCACATCTCGTCACGGGACGTAATTAAAATTGCAAATCCGAGTTAACCAGTATACTCGGGCCGTCTCGCTCCACTCAAAGGGCCTTTCGCGCAGACCGGGCATTTGCGATACAAACAAATTTGTTTATTTTTATTTGGCTTTCACGGCCCCCCGGGAAAAGGAGATTGCCGGCCAGCGACGTCGTCGCGACGGGAGCGAGAGAGGGTAACAGTTTCGCCGGAGGGTCGGCGAGACGGAGACAGCGGCGAGGAGGAAGGCAAGAAGACAAAGAGAAAGGTTGGAAAAAGTTGCTCTCACCACGAGCTGGTTCATTAGGTATTGTAATCCGCGCTGGTTCCGCCGCTAATGAAGATAATGGCATTAAAGTATTTGGCAGCTACCAAACGCAGTGTACAAAAGCCGATCGCTAATTTGATTCTGGCAATATCGACGGGAAGGAAAAAAAGAAAGGGGGACGGGACTGATCTAGGATCAATCAGTCCTTGGTATCTGCTTTTAAAAACTTCTCTAATGATCAAATGATAACATCGCGACCGAAGATTTTTCCTAATTGCTCAAAGGAGGTAAACGAGGATTGATTTAAGAACAAGTAGTTGACGTGCGCTAAAAATTTTATGTAAACGCGAACAACTCCGAGTGAAAGAAGCTCCGATGATTACCAACTTTGCCAAGCTAGCTCTCGGCTGTGTAAACGTAATCCTGCACGGCCAGTAGAATGCGTACCGCAGCTACTCTAGTTAAACGACAAAGCATTAATGGAAACCTCTATATTGCTACGGTAGTTTCCCTAGTCAGTAGACAGAGGCAGTGTTATACACGGTGTGTTTTGGAAAGTAAACAGTGTGTTGATCGTGTTCATAAAATGTATGTTTGGTAATTAGTACATGACATCAACCGTGTCTGCATCGTTGCTTGTGATACGAGTGGATGCCAGGGAAGATTAATTGCGTATCGAATTGTATCGCATTTTTCTCGCGATGCTCGGCGCAAGCGCCGCACGGTCCGGCTCGCGATCTCTCGGCATCAGTTACGCGGCGAGTAAAAGGTAGCCCTCGGCAGGTTTTAACGTTCCCGATGCGGTCGGAGGGTAACGTCGCTTAGAATGGAAAGGATAGACCGCCGGTCGAAGGGTAAAGTGTAACGGAGTTGGCCGAGAGGAGGCCAAGGTGGTTTCCCGTAGGTGGCGTAGCCCGAGGGTCGTCGAAACGCGGGGGTCGGTAACGGGGGGCGCGAGACGAGGTGGGCGAGGGGCGAAATGAAGCATTCCTTTACGAGGGCTCTTACTGCTCGTAAAGTCGACTTTATGATGATAATTACAGGAGAGCGTAGTAAATCTGGTTGGCCGAGGGCCTTTCACGCTGGCTCAAGTCTGGTTTGTACCCTGCCCGCTGCGTCCTTCCTGAACACGCGCGTACACGGCCGCGTACGAGCCCGGCTGGAACGTAAACGCACGTTCCTCAACTCTCGTTACGCTCCCCGTAACGTCAGCAGAGTACGCTGACCAGAAATAAAGCTTCCGCGTTAAGCAAGATCGCTGCGGGCTGACCAACGGAATCCTCACAGCTGCTATGATTCTACGTTATAAGAGAGCGATCATTTATTTCAGTTACAAGTTTGCTCGAATTTTAAGAGTCATTAAATCTCGGTAATCTATTCGTCTTTAATGATCCTTGCGCTAAAAACGCAAATTCTTATTTAAACTCAGTCGACGCGGTTATTTCTGTTAACGCACGAGTTCCTTTAAACTACTTTCCCGAAGAACCGGCCGGAAGATTTATAACGGGCCGCGTAAATCAAAGACAGGATTTCCACGGAATAGAATCGATGGATTCGAAGCGGAGCGACGAGGTTTCCATCGTTTCTCGTGAATCTCTTGCATGTATCCGGGCAAGCAGTTATCGGCGGGTGCAATCAAGCAAATCATGAAGTTGTTTGGAGAATCCGGTAGGGGTAGGGGGATCGACGGGGTCGCGCGAGGACGCCCTTAAGTGCCCTAAGGAGACTCCTTTTCGTTCCAACCCTACTGATCTAACGCCCTTACGTTCACGAGTTGGTGTACGAGCAGCGAACGAGGGTCACTCGTCGGGGATAAAGTCGTTCGGACATAAGTATCCGCATTCCTCGAGCTGTACTTAGCTTCTGTATATACGATGTGTCTGATCGGATCGAGACAAGCACGATTTATGTCTCGCCCATTTTGTTGCCTGTCTCGGTTCACGATTTATCGTCCCGCCTCCGTTTCTCTTCGTTGATTTATGTATCAATACGTATCCTTCTCATCGCGCATCGCGATATCGAGTTGAAAATAAAAAATTTCATAATTATATTTTCGTCTTACGTTTAATGAACAAATTATTGACAACGGTGTCCGTCTCGTCGATACTCCGTCGCGACGATTGAGCCGAAAATACGATTTAATGTAAGTGACGCGGTATTAACGCGAAGGCGGAACTCGACAGGGTATAAACTTATTTAGTGGGTAGTAAATAGTGTTTACTCGACGTTTAATGCGGCCACGACTTCGCAGCCGCCTTAACGATCCCGGTGACCGGCCCCCAAATTACACAGCATTACATCGGATGGCATCGCGCGGAACATTAACGCGTATGTCGCCCGCACACTCGTTACGTCCTCTTCGCGCAATTTTATGCAATCCTACGAGTCATTCCCCTAACGAATCTACATTATAATGGAGCACGAAATCCTGACGACTTTTAACGTCACCGCGAAACCGTTCGCTCGAGGACTTGCCAAAGTTTTCATGTTCGATTGTTCCGATTCGACGTTAATTATTATCGCGTATTCCCGTGTCTTCATGTTAATACCGAGTTTACAGGCTAACCGCTCCACGTGGTTACGTTTCATTTTTACAACTTTCATTTCGCGAACGAATCGATTCGTAATTATTCTCGTATCGCATAGGAGAGACTTCCGAATCGGAGGCTGTTCGTCAGTATGGATGCTTTACGTTTCTCAACCGGAGAGAGCTCCCTTTTCCACTTCGTTTCCATATCGAATTACACACGAGGAAAAGTTTTCGGGTCTGGCTTCGAGGGGGCGAGGTACAAGTTTGATGTGGATATGGATATGGAGTCGAATATCTTCGCCCATCTCGTTGCCTCGTCTTCCTCGCGCCGTTCTTTTTTTCGGCTCGCACGTCCTTCCGACTTTCTCAATGCTCTTTTAGGTGACAGAACCGTCTCTGATTTGTCCCGCGCTTTAATCTCAAGATTGTACGCTGCTCAAAGCAATATGGTCAAATGGCTGTCCCCTATTTACTTAGAGTGCGCTTGTTATGCGTGATCTTTAAAAGGTGAAATGGTAATAGCAAATGATTCTATTATAAATTTTTATATAAATAAAAATAATATAAACTGGAGATATTTTTATTCGTTTCTATTTTCGAAATAGTATTAAAATTCTATTTAGACGTGTACATGTAATTCTATTCTGAAATTCGCACGTCTATTGAGCGAAACGAGCATGGAAGACGAGGTTGGATAACTTCGGCGGTGACAGTAAACAGTGTGCGTGCCGAATGTCCAAGCAACTGGCCGAGAGTTAATTTGTCAATATTGCTAATCATGCGGACCATAATCCAATAAATCGACCAAGTTCTGTAACGGTCCGCGCAAAATCAATTTACCTTCTCCTGGCCTTCTGGCCGGTTGAATTTGCGCAAGGAGTTGACCAAGCTGAATTTATTGCCCGACGCCGCTATTCATCTGCAAAAGTTATATAAACTGGTCAGGTGTTTCACCGTTTGGCCGCCAGCCCGACCTAATGAATTTTCTCGCATTCACGATATAATAATCTACCTATTTCATTTCAGCGGTCGCAATTATTTGTATCATACTAGCGTATTTAGAAGCTTATTGACAGAAAGGGAGGAGAGATCAGTACTCTGTAATTCGTAACGTTGCAACTTGTACGACTTCTGATACGTAGACAACTAACTCTGCTCGAAAAAGTACGATAACTCTTTACTCAGAGTCTCTTGAACCAAAATCAATGAACGAGGATGCCGTAGCAATTTCCTGTTGATCGATTTATGGAACTTGTCTCTTCGGTAAACTCTATGATACAGTAACTCGGCGCGGTCTGAATTATGTCCATACGACGAACGAACGAACGGGCTGAAGAGGAGGGAGGGAGCCGCGGGGACGAGTATTTGTAATTCCGATTAGTCGGCGCACGGAGTGCTGGCCAAAGAGAAGAGAAGAGAAACTTGTCTCTGGTGGAAACTTACGTGCAACGTGCGGCACTTTTGGCTTGCACGTTTCGACAATCTCGAGAGGGAGGAGGGTGGTGGTTCAACAGAGGGATAGCCAACGTTGTCGTGCTCGCGAGCATCCAGCGCTCGCTTCTCTCTATACGTGACGTCAAGATGTACGACTCTCTGCCTGTCTCGAACCTCTCTCGTCGCCCTTCTTCCGCGAGCCCCCCCTCGCGCGTGTCTCCTTCTCTCTCCCTCATGAATAGCATTGCGATAAATTCGATTAAAACTTCCGTGGTCCTCGGTGGCTTCTATCCACCCGGCCGTTCGTTCGTCGATACCCGGGAGGAGGGGGGAGACAAGAAGTCGCAGAAAATCCGGTAAACAATCGTCACCGTGATCGATGAATTTACTGTGTCGCGCAAGAAACATTCGCGCGATATTTTATCGAATTTTCATTTCCGAAATACACATCGTATTTAACGTTAACTGTTCTACAGAAAACTGACGAGCTTAGTGATTGATTATAAATGCAAGTAATTTGCTATGTTAAACGATAGGAGTGACGTCTTTAAGAGCGGTAACGATCGAGAATCATTCCTGTCGCTAACTTTCCGAAACGTATAGTCACGGTTACTTAGAGAGACCGTTAACACGGCAAATGAACACGTTTCTACCGGCGCGGTGGTAATTTTTCTTCCGGTCGTAACAAGACCGGCAACACGAGCTCGCGAGATCCTCACGTCCGCTTAATTGTACCTCGCGGTGAAGCGCGTGGCCTTTTTCCGCGGTCGTTCTTAATTACTAACGTCGGTCCTCGTTCGGCCGTAGCCCGATGAGGAAGCATGTTTGGGCGACCTGTCGGTTCATAACTCATCTTCAGGGGCAATGGAAAAAAGCGCGAGCTCTCGCTCCGTCGAAGGGTGGCAAAGGACGGAACGGAAAGGGCGGCGGGAGAAAAGGAAGGGAGAGGAGGCACCGTCGGAAGAGAGGCGCGCCGCTCTCTCCTATGGCACATACTTGAGAAAGTTTCGGACCCACGGCGGGATAGCGGATCGAGCAGGGAGCGCGGAACAGTTTGAAGTGCTTGCTAAATGTTGCGGAAAATAATGAC
>SHCU01000228.1:63717-77639 GCA_004307685.1 Ceratina australensis | reverse complement strand
GGACGTAACATTCTACTCCCAGCGGCATAACATGTTAGAATATACGTACATATGTATGTACAGACTAACAGTGTAACTAGATGAATTCTCAACGGGTCCACACCACAATGCTGCAGTTTTTGGATGCGCGTTTGGGTATTATTCGACCGGTTAGGGAAATCTAAAGTTGCTAATTTCACTGATAATTTATCTGCTGTATTAAATTTTAACGCATACTTTTTCATTTCCAATTATGATATCTACTTTCACTGATGGACATTATTTTACAATGAATTTACTGTTTCTTTTACTTTTTGCAAGTCAGACGCGTACGTTAAATTCGTAGCAGCAGATATTCTTTGCGAAGATTTTAGTAGCGACGCGTATGAAATCGACACGTTGGCCCATAAATCGGGCGGCCCCATCAAAACGTAGAACGTATTTACCGGCGACTTGTCCCGCGAGCAGGCCCGGTCGTAAACCCGCGTGTAAAATCGGGTGTCGCGATATATTCTTGCCGCGGAATCTCACATGAGCGCGGTCGCCGCGACGACGGCCGTTCATAAATTATCGAGCGGCGTCGCACGTAAACGTATACACGCACTCGCGAAAATGAAATGCACTCCCGGGAGACGGATGATCGGTGAACGATAGCTTCTGAAAGAACCGGGGAGGGAAGCTCGTCAATTTTCCGATGACGACGTTTACCCGTGAAGAATCGCAGTTTGTGGAGTCGTTGATAGCTCAACTTGCTCTTGCACGAGATAAAAATTATGTTTGACACTGGCTTACAATTTTCGACCGCGTCATACGTTTTATTTATAATATACTTTCTATGAATGCAAAGAAACGTAATTTTTTTTTATACTTTATTATTTAACCTCTTAGGCACGACGCGCCACTATAGTGGCTTAACGTGTATAACTGAATTATAATTTTAAGAATTATATTATGAGAAATATATTAACCCTTTGCACTCGAAAATTTTTTCTGCAAATATCTACTGAATTTACTTAACCTATATAACAATTATTTTATATCGTTATAATTATGATATGTTATATGAATTTATTGTTCACTTTTGTGTTCTACAATTTTCAAATTAATATGTGCATGAAATTTATAGTAATCAAATTCAATTGAATCTGATATATATATTATTTTAGAAAATAAGTGGCGACTGCGAGTCGTCTCTCGAGTGCAAAGAGTTCATATAGTTTTAAGAATTATATTATGACAAATATATTAATATAATTTTCAGAAAAATTATAATTTACTCATCGAAAACTTCATTCCAATGTACTTAGAGAACATCTGTCTGTTGCAGTTACGCGATTCGCGTTAAATTTTGCTATACAGAAAAACAGCCCCGCGTAAAATTCTGCCGTACCTAAGAGGTTAATATTGATAAGATTTCAGTTATTGCGTTGATTAAGAGATTCATAGAATAGCGGTGCTACGGGAAACAGAAAAGTTAGCGGAGCAATTGCGATTGAAATCGAGGCTCCGAATATCTCGATGCCGCGGGTACTCGGGGAGGGCGGATGCTCGCGAGTGCCAATATGGCCAGCAGCCACTTATCGGAATTCTCTTCGAGGCAAGGTCCTGTCGTTTCACCTGCAAGGTGCGGCGAGCGAAGCGAGAGCTAGGGGCAAACTTTTGCGCCCGATCCGCGGTCAGGCTCACGGGCTGCCGGGGTTGCGGGTGGCAGATCTGCAAGCCGGAATGGGATCTGTCCGCTCCAGACGTTACTACCCCGCCTATTCCATCCGAGAGCGGTACAAGTCGCCTCTACGTACCACCCACGATGAGGAAATGGAACGTCGGCGACGGCAACGTCGAGAAAGCTCGTCGTGGCCAGCTGAAACCCGGTGCCTACTTCCACGGGTCGACGTGTGCGCCGGTTGAAATTTTAGAACGCGCCATGTCGCATTCCTATTTTTACGATTTCTGCATCCTTTCATGAGGTTGAACTTCGCGATTTTATCATTGCCGGTTTATGGACCACATTTTTTCGCGTGGAGGAAGTTGCCGCGGCTTTGTCGGGACGATATTTTGCTTCGGCTTTATTGCGGCCAGTCGCAAAGTTTAGTGAAAATAATAGTAAACCTGACATAAAAGATGGAAGAGGAGCATAAAAGACTGGGGGAGGAAACGGAGAAAGCTTCTGTGATCACCTAGAATTTTAATAATTATTCGATGAGGAATTTTCTTTTTCGTTGCAAACCGAAATTCGAGAACTTCCCTAACTTACGTTAACTTCGCCAAACTTCCACCCACCTCGAACGGTGTAAGCCTCTTCCCAAGAGGAGAGAAAACGCGAGAGATAATGGTTACGCGCGACCCGACTGATCTTTTATGTTTAAAACGCTGAAAAGATCATCGTGGCCTGTTCGATGCGAGCTCGTAAATTTTTTCTCGCTTAACTTCGGGAAGAAACTGTTTATAATCCACGACACTGTCGGCTGGCTGGCAACATGCTCCACCCGACGAACGTGAAGGGGAATCGCTTCTATGCAGTCGTCCTTCTATGATCCGTAAAGCAATGGTTTTATAGCCTGAATTTCTTTCCCCCTTTTTTCAGCCACGGTTCCCCCCTCGGTTCGCAATTTCTCGCTCTGTCTTCTCGTACGCTTCTGCATCGACGCTTTCCGTACGCCGAACACGTACTGGCGCGATATTAGCCTTTCATACGAAAGGAGACCACCCCACGCGCGATCTACATATCGGTTCTTTGTGTAAAAAGGACTGGCAAACAGAATTTAAGGTTATTTCGCAAGAATAAGAATGCGCGGACGCGGGACGTGGAAACCGCACAGAGGACCCTGAAAATTTCCGACAATTCTATCTAAGTCGTCCTTTGCCTCGTGGACGTGCAAGGACACTGTTATCAGAAAAATGGAACTTGAGTTCTATTGATTATCTCTCTATAGTTATATTTTAAATTTTCTTTATCTGACAAATATATTTTTTGTTGGTTTTTAAACAGAGAATATATTTAAATATAGTGCATGCGTAGGAATATACGTATAATTAATACAATGTTAGTTGACGATCCGTTCAAGTTCGCAGTTGACAAGAGACTGATTGACACGACAGATTGATAGATATAAAAGACTGACAAAATATTGTTTGATCTATAATATATCATAGAAACGAGTTCTTTTAAATTCTAAATTGCGTCTAACGGTGTATTCCAACATTTTTATAAACATTATCGCCTACTAATTAAGATTACAACGTGAATGAATTAAAAAATAATATCTGCAATCGGAATATCGTGGAACGATTCGTTTAATAAGTCCGTGCCCGTGTTTCCCCAATTACCTCGATATCGCGGTTCATTTTTATTAACAAATCTACGGTTACGAGGACGCTCATTCCATTAGCCAATAGGTGCGGCCAATCAAAGCGATATGACAGTTTGAAAACGGTTCCGCTGCTCTGCCTCGTTGAAGTACGGCCGGGCAAAAATGATCAATTCCAGCCGGTGGGCGAATTAAAGTGAAAATACGTACGGAGAGGTTTTATCCCGCGGATACGGTCGTGAATTTGCCATGAGACCGCGGTGCGCCTCGTCGCGTCGACGACTGCTCTATAATGTTATTAATTAAAAAGTTCCGGACAGACAAATGGGATACACGAGCGACAATCGTATCAGCTCGACTCCTCCGTACGTATCCCTTCCTCTGTTTTTTTTTTACCCCGTTCCTTTTTTGGCGCGCAGTTAGGTAATTGATACGGGTTAACCTTCCCTTCCTCCCCCGGTTCCCAACTATTTTCCACACTAACGAAATCCGAAATCATGCATACGTATACGTGCACGTGCCCACGTTAAATATCCGAGTAATTCGTTACGCTTCAAAACTTCTAACCGTTTCTACCTCTCCGCCCGTAGCTCCCGTCTCCGTCTCGTCGCCGCGCCTCATCCTTCTCCTTCGCGTAGACAGCTGGAATTCATCCTAACAAATGTATCCACACCGTTTAGCCCCGGCCGCGTCGCCGAGCAGCCTGGTAATATACGATAAACATTTCTCGGCTGGTTCCGGGGTAGTAAGGGAAACCGGATGAAAAATATTTATGCGAATCGGGCCCCTAGCGAGGGCGCCCGACCTACCCCTCGCGTTCTCGGTCGCCTCGGTTGACGTTGATTCGAGCCTGAAGAGGGTCACCGACCACCGCTTCAAATATTCTATCCCGGCCGCGCTTGTTACGTTTCTTTACGAGAGGCATTTTCAATTATGTAAAATCAGACAATTTCCCTTCGTATTCATTTTATTTAATTATCACTTCACGTTTCCCGGCGTTCAGACTCTTGGTTCTAATCCGCGTAGTTAATGTCGATTAGAGGTGATCTCTCCGGTTGCTGCACAATATTCGCAGCGGATGCTTGCCTGCGGTATGCGTACCGCACGCAGATCATACGCATCGACGGTTTTACCGCGTTATAAATTGGCGTGTCGGCCTCCTTGGCTCCCCTCTCTCACTTCCTTCGCCGAAGATGTCTACGTCGACGTCGTCGTTTTCAGCTGGATCGATGAGGATTTCGTAGTGCTTAGTCGGCGTTTAGGCCCGCATCCGAAGACCGTTGTACACTATATCTTCGCACATTTGCTTAATAACGTAAACAGCTGGCTTCTATTATCAGCAGTCTGTTTCATGTTGTTTGTTATTGCAATGATGTATTGAATTTGATCTTAATTATCTCAAATTCCATTTTCAAAGTTTATGCGTAATTATATATCGAAGTAACGGCATTGTCCTTGCATTTATTAATTCAGGCATATCGAAAATAATCTTTAATAATTTTGTAAAACACTCGAGAAACTTCATTGCGTTAATAATTGATTTTCTAAATACAAAGGGGGTAATTATTTTTGGGAAAGTCTCGATCAAAAACGGAATGTTCCTGGTGATCGGCATTGATTATTACCGTCGCGTCCGCGTCAATTCTCATTCGCAGCGCAACGGATCGTCGCGTCTCGTTGCGTCGAACTCGCGAGGTGTCACATATCCGGAATACCAAATCGATCCCCGAATAGCCGGCAGCCGAGTTCCGGCCAGGTAGTTTAAGTCAAAGTTTTAATCACTATCGACTTCGGGACATCTCACATCCCGCGGGACTTACGAACCTGCCGGAATAGGATCGAACAAATGGACTGCCGCTAAAATCGGTGGAGAGTATCAGCTGAATGGCTAACCAGTCTCGCGCGTGTTCATTATTAATCCAGCCCCGAGTACGTTCCATTTTGTGTAACAATTTTTATAATATCTTGCATACGAGTTCCAAGAAATCGGTATGGAATTATGAGAAATTCTTTGAGTATGGGAATCACGAGTATCTATGAATCCGGGGACTGAAAAGGTGTATCCGACTTCCATCGAGTTCTTTCCTGATTTTAAATATTTATTCTTTCAGGCACGAATTCATAATGATTTGTTATCATTTCTGATTTTTGGTAGCTCGTGAAATACAGGCTTTTTAATAATCTGATCATATTACATCCCAATTTATTAATCATTACGAATATAAACGAAATTTTGTGAATTATCTTGATATTTTTATTTTGCTCGATTCATTCACTGCTCATCGATGGTATAAATGAATCGAATAATCGATTCAAACCTTTGCACACGTTGCTCCTTACCGGTGGCTCGCGGAATGAAAACGTAGAACGAGGGTGAACGCTTCGGCCCCGTAGACTGCAAAACGAAGTTTCGGCCGGAAATACCGTCGCGGGGTGAACGTACCCCTTAAAGAGGGGAGGGCAGATTAATTGATACCGCGGAAAGACGGAGAAGCGAATAAACGAACGTGATCGCGAGAAAGGAGACGGACTAACGCGCGGCAGACGAGAGGTGGAAGGGACGAAGGAGAGAAATTCGCGGGTAGACGGTGGCGTGGAGTAGATGGAGGCGAAGTTGTGTTGGGCTGCTGCAGGGAAAATGCAGTGGCTACCAGCCAGCCCTGACTGCCGGGCCACTTCTGACTCCGAGTAGCAATTAAACATTCGGCTAATGTGCTTTTCCATTCAGAAAATTGGATATTTCAGCCCCGTCGGACGAGATGTACCCGGGAGTCCACCTTCGACTCGATACGCCGGATTAATTGAATTTCCTTGCTACCGCCCGAATGAATGCGTCCTCCCTCGGAGAATTTGTTAATCCGATGACGGAGAATTTGTTAATCGGTCACTTTTCGCGGATCCGCGTCAGCGACACTCCGACAGGTAAACTTGTTGATCGAGGATCAAGTAACATCTGAAGTTTCAAACTTCGCTACATTATCGCAAACCATATTTATTCTTCTTTTTCATGTAGTATATTATATTTTAATATATCACTTAGGAGATTGAAATTCGTAGGAATTGATTTTTTATTTTAACAATGATAGGACCAACACTTATTGTATTATTTGTGAATTCTTTCATTTGATCTCCGAATGGAATTTGTAAATCTTGCCGAAACTCGTCTGGAAGCGCGCGTCCAATCGGTACCCACGGGTTCCAACTAAACGCCTACCCCTACCGGGTAGGTTGGCCGCGTTCCATCGTTTCCGGCTCGAAGCCCAGGCGTCTTCCGCGGGCCAGGGAGCGTCGGTTCCGTAGGTTGGCGCGTGGAATGAGTTTAATTCGACCGCCCTAAGAAACTGGCTGCGGTTGCATTCCTCAGGCAAGTTCCTGATTGTGTGTCCGGCTAGGTCGACGGAGTTGGTGCCACTGGATGGTGGCCATTCCTACGGCGTGACCACCAGTATTTATGTCCGGGACACAGCCGGGGTATCCAGAGTGTTCCGGGTAGTTTCTCGGAGCTCTACGTCCCGTTGGCCCGCTAATGGTTATGGTAATTACCGGCCCTAATTGCGAGCAATGGAATTACGAAATATCAAAGTTCACCGCGGCGCCGCGCCGTGCCACCGAGTCGCGTCCACTTCGTTCTCTGCCCGCTCCTTCCTTGTGTCCAGCCCTTGCCCGCAAAATCGGCGACGATACCTTTTAAATTCGACGCCGGCAACTGCGATCAGTTACA
Source organism: Ceratina australensis (assembly GCA_004307685.1). NCBI lineage: Eukaryota > Metazoa > Arthropoda > Insecta > Hymenoptera > Apidae > Ceratina > Ceratina australensis. The sequence goes on along the minus strand of SHCU01000228.1, from coordinate 70,631 downwards.
ACCTTTTGACGATCCAATTACTTTCGAAAACATCGTTTCCGATTTATCTGCTCCATTACTCGAGATCGCGCGTACAATCGTCTCAGTTCACTTGCCAAACGGCACGTTGTAAATCTCCATGGGGAAATAGTTGGTAAAAACGGAATGCGGGAGTTTTCGCGTTTAATCTGACGCGGAAAGGCGATCGTTCCCTATCGGCCTTGGGTCTGTGAACTCGCCGGTGGGTTCCTTTTATATTATTTCCGTTGAGCCGCGGTTGATTCGGCTATTTCGCGGGAGTTCGTTTCCGTTCTTTCTTCGGGCGGCGTGCAAGCTGACCGATGCAAAGGCAAAAGTTGAACCGACGGAGGCGCCTTGATGTGGTTATCGCGCCGAGGGTAGTAGCCCCGGCGCTCTTTACCTCTCGGACGCCGGCTAAATTGGCAAATATTAAAATTCTTTCGATGCGGAAGGAGCGTGTACAATGGTTCGTAAAATGTAGGAACTCTCAGCCTCTCGTTTCCTCTCACCCTTGGCTCCCCGGGCTTGCTGGAGTGGTTGCCCACATTTTAAACCTCCGTGGAGTTTTTTTCGTGAACGTTCCACCCCCTCCCCGGCCCACAACCCCCCAACGGCTCTCTCCTCCTACGCGCTCGATTTAAAAAGCTCCTCTGATTACTTTATTGTTCTCCATGCCTGCTTGCCCTCATTCGCAACGTTTCCAGGCAATTTCGACCGCGCTGGCCAGCTGGAAGCCTGCGATTGGCGATGCCGGTGTCGATCGGAATTAATTCGGGTATTAACAACGCAGCAGCTTGCTAGGGTCGGTTTTAAATTAGATTTTAAATCCTTTGTACGCGATTTCTAATTTTTTTCAACTGATAACCAGGAGAACTTTCAGTCATAATTGGATGAGAATTCTTATTCTAATTCCGATAGTATTGGACGAACATTTTTTCTGGATTATTTTAACAAAGTTATTAACGGTATCATTAAACATAATAGAATGAAGGTACAAAGATGAAATGAAAACGGATAATGAAACCGAGAATCTACTAATATGGATAATAGAGACAAAGCTGTAGAGAAAAGAGAAGAATTTTTTCATATTCTGTTACATTCGTGAGATAACTTCGTGCGCAGTACGAGATCGCGTGGCACGGTAGGCAATATATTCTACATAATATTCCGGCTTTCCAATGCGTGCCGGCATGTTTTCATAAATAGATTAATTCCTGTGAATTTTTTAAAAGCGACTTCTCTCCCCGTGAAAATGAAAAAAGTTTCCTCGTCGGCTGGTGTAATTAAAACGCCTTATACGAGGCAAGGAGACCTTACAGACAGCTTTGTTAATCGAGCTGGAGGTGCTCCCGCGTCATTCGCTCGCCTAATAAAAATTAACGGCGAGCAGGTGCAGGGCCGTGCGCGAGGGGTGAGCCTCGTCTCGCTTCAAGGCGGCCAAAGGGTTATGCTCCCACGTCGAGGGGAAGAGAGTAGGAGAGCGAGAGAGAGAGGGAGTGGACGAGAGAGGGTGGGCGCCAAGAAAAATTATAAAAATAATCTGGCCGAGGAGGGGGCAGTCAATTGGGGTGGAAAACTTGCGTAACAAGCAGAACCCGAGGAAATTGCGGGAAAAACCGTTTGCCACGAACGGATGAAAGTGGTGTAGGGCCGGCCGGTAGGGGGACGATCGAAACCCCTTCACGGCGTTCACGTTGGAAAGCGAAAGAAAAATAAACGAGCCCGCCGCGAGCCGGACTCAATCACTGAAATAATAATATTAATGTTACGCGAAAAACTCCGGGCGAAACGACGGAAGTTACGAACGTTTCAAGATTGTATCCGTGGGATCCTCTTGCGAGCGCCGTTGCTTTTTTCGAGACCGATTCGTACAGTTCTCTCCCATAGCCTTTTAAGAATTTCAGTAACACCAAACTTATTATTTACGCAAGCATACTTCTAATATAAAAATACGAGATATACAATTTCTCAATTACTTGTTATTCCTTAGGGACCGTTTAAAGAAACTTTCGATCGATTTTATCACTAATTCTTTGCCGTAACGATGTTCCATGGGAGACTTAATTTCCACAGGCAACGGTTGAGCTGCATGCAGGTTCCCGAAACGATCCGACAAGTAGCTATTTACGTGCACCGTAGCGTTCCTCGAGAGGGTGTCGGCGGGGGCGAAATAAGATCGCGGAGGAGTTCGGCATCCCCAGTCCGTACAACCGAGCTTAAACGGTGCTTACTTAATACGACACAGGAGGCTAATCTTAAAAAATCCTGAGCGAGATAAGCCGTTCCCGGGGCAAGAACCGTCCGTGCCGCCCCTAATCTTAGAGGTAGTTACGAGCCACTGTGAACGGAGCAGATTGAGCGACCCGTTCTTCTTTTCATTAGCTGATAACTGGATTCCGGGATATGCCTGGCGTACGAACGGCAGGTTAACCTACCGTGTAAGTACCGCTGTTGGTATCACCGAAGGGCCTGCTGCAGTATATTCAGGCTTGAATTAACATATCTTGATAAACTGTTGGGGATGCTAATATAAATTCTTTTTTTTTTCTTACCTAACCTTCGTTGAGGGTGGCAAGTATGATGGAACGTTTTATGGTCTATGAACAGGGTCTCGAGACATAAACTACTAAAACGTTTTATATGTTATCATCGCGTTTCATATTTGATATCGCAAATTTTATCGGAATTTTATTAATTGATCGTGACGCACGGAAATAAACTTTCCGGTCATAGAAACTATTTCATTAAGCTCCTCGCCACGGAGTTTCATTTACAACATTCGACGAACACCGATTTTTCTCTTGACCTTTCCCTCGCTACATTGGCTCCATAACGAGAATTCTCCCGGCCGTACGAGGTGTCGCCGGCGACCAAGCGCCGCAATATCGGCCGTTGCCTCCCGTCATCTGCGAGAAGTGCTCAAAGAGATATCCGCGAAACAAGTTTGCCCGCAATTTTCCTTCCTATTCCTTCGGGAAGGTCCCGGAAGGATCTCTTGCCTCCCCCTACCGCCAGCCCGTGCTCTCGCTTCCTCCGTCCTTGTTCCACCGTCGCGATCGAACCGAGACGATGGGACCGGAGTAACGGGGACGAGTAACAGAGAGAAGAGACGAGAGTTTGGTGGGAAGAAGACAGTCCGAAGAGATGACCGTACCAGGCCGGTGGCTATAATTTCATTAGCCGCTACGAGACAAATGAGCGAGCATTGCGAGACGCGCCGCGCTGCGCCGGTTGGCCGGCAGATTTCCTCGCACTTCGCTTCTACCTTTTCCCGTTTTCGAAATAACATAACACGCCGGAACGGGATAATAACGTCGGGGGATCACGAGCGTGTCGTTGAAAATTAATTTTCACGCCGGAAAAATTACGCCAACAGGACTCCTAATTAGTCGCTTTTCAAGTTCGATTAAATCTTTCGTGTTTAATCGTAGCTTATGTGCTTCGAGTACTATTTTGGGATAAAGAAGAATACACGGGTATTCGAAATGTATTATGCCGACACGTGAACGCTTATATTACGTCTGGTAACACTTAAACTACTTTCAACTTCAATTATGATTCGAGTGAATTAATTTGCTGCAGAACGTTGCTTCTTCGGCTGGTATAGCTCCCCGCCTTTTTATTCCTTTCCGTCTCGCTCCTCCGTGTTAGCTATTTGCTCTAGTAATTACCGGTACACGAAACACATCCAGTAAGAAAAACATTAATATCAAATGACGTGGCTGCCGACAGTGCAAATAGAGAACCTTAATGGCGCGCGAACTTTCGAGCGAGTCTTGAGACGTGCTGAAGGAAAATGAGGAAGTGTAGGTATATCCGGAAACTTATCGCTCTCCCTTGTTTGCCTTTTATTTGCTCTTATTTAGGCTTCCGGTTATCTTCAATGTTCTATTATACTCATTCCTCTTCTCAATATAGAATTCTAAATAGTACAAACGATCTAACTGTTATATTAATCTTTGTCTCATACAAGTATATTTTCATAGTAGTCACTGCAATTAATTTGTATTAAAAATTAACCTCTTAGGTACGGCGGAATTTTGGACGGGGATGTTTTTCTGTACAGCAGAATTTAACGCGAATTGCGTAAATGCAATCAGTAACAAACAATGCTCTTCTCTGAGTACATTGGAATGAAGTTTTTGATGAGTAAATTATAATTTTTCTTAAAATTATATTAATACACTTCTCATAATATAATTCTTAAAAGTATAATTCAGTTATAAACGTTAAGCCACTATAGTGGCGCGTCTTTCACAGAGACGACATCCGCGAAAACCACTATAGTGCCGCCTCGTGCCTAAGAGGTTAATGAGTCGAGTTGGCAGCTTAACTAATTTTTATCAGAAAATCAGGTGTCATTAAAATTCTTCTAAAATCATTTTCATATTTATCATAAATTACTTTATTACGAATAACCGATGCGCATCGGTCCTCGAAAAACTGTATACTCGCGGAGGAGCTCGGTCCGCGGCAGACGTGCTCAAACTCTAAGCTTCCACCCTCATCCAGAAACTCGCTCTTTGACTCGGGCTGTTAATTCTTTCTCCAACCCCCCGTCCCTCGGCCCCGCGCCCTAGGACGGTCGTTGCTCGCGCGCTGTCATCCACTCGTACGCGCCCCGAACTCCTGCGAGAAGTGATTCATATTTTTTTTCCTTCATCCCTCCCCGCCCCATCTTTTTTTGGCATATTGCGACCGAGGCTGAGTGCTCGGCCCTCACCAAGTAAGGTTGGGGCTTTGTCCAATTAAGCGTCCGAGCTTTTCGACCGTCGACGCGCACGGCTTCGCATATTTCTGTCTGGAGAGGCGGACGAGCCGGGGAGAGGGTCTCAACGCGTCGCGGAAGAGAGGAAAACTCTCCTTCTGCCCGATTGTTGCGGCGCACCGGCCTCATCCCCACGGTCTTTACTTTCTGCAGCCATCACCTTCGATTCGAGTGTCGCGCTCGCCAACTTATCAGCAATTAGCTCAATAATTTCCTTTCGTTTTGACGGGCTCGACGGCACTCCCGTCGGCGTCCTTAAAAATCCTCTCGGGTCGCGACGGTAAAACGTGTCCTACGGTGATAAACGCATAGCCGCTGAAGTGGTGGATGGGATGAAAATTTCTTTTGAGGATTTGCCATTTATTCTCGCGAATAAAAATTGCTTGAACTTTACACAGCAGAGTGGTTCTTAGTGGGTCCCACGAATAGTTTTACGATGCTGCGCTTAACGTGAAAGTTTGAAACGTAATCTATCAAATGTCACGGTAGGTAGTGTAATTCTATGAAATTTTTAGCGCGGACCGCGTGCTACACGTCTTGAGAAAATTTAACGATTTCTCTATTTCTATTCGTGTAAGGGGAATTAAAAGAAAAGTAATTTACTTAAGACCGTTCGATCTTAACTATCTCGAAGGTAGAGAAATCTTACCATTTTTATCCTTATCAGTTCCCAAGAGAAATCTCATTATCGCAACTTCTTGCTCGCTTACAACAGTACTTATTCCTTGTATCAAACTCGGAAAATCCCGTTTCTTCCTTTAAGTTCGATCGATTGGTCTCGAATATGACGAACGTTCTTTTAACAATCGACTTTTAATCCTCTTCCGTGCGAACGCGAGCCCTGGGATGACAAAGGGAATCGTCGGAATAAGCAAGCTGGTCTTTATTTCATCGAACTAAGTCGAAGGAAGGCAGCCATGCTCTGACGTCGTCCTTCGCCGGTGTATTAAAACTCTGGGAAAGTTTTCCGACGTGGGCCACATGGCGTCATTATCGGCTTCTTTGCCCCTTCCCAACGTTTCCTCGGTGTCCTCGCGCTTTTCCCCTTCGTTCTCTGACCCACAAGTCCTCTCGCGCTGTCTGTAACGTTACCGCCTGGATAGGTAATGTGACGCGTGTCTTCTTGGCACTCGAGCTAGACTCACCTTCGGCTGGCTCCCGAGCCCTGAACTTGTGTTGAGTGCCAAGTTGGCTTGGGTATTAAGCGTATTAGGTACAAGTGGTTTCTGACTGGAGAGAGCATCGGTCATTAGCATGGATAGATTCGAAGGTTATTAGCCATTACTGCCATTAGGAGGCCCTTGTCTTCCCGGACATCCTCCTTGTTGTCGGGTTCCTCGTATTCGCTGTCGTACCCATTGTTATCGTGCCTCCATCGGACCTGACAACCGACGTTCCCACGTCCTTTCTACCTGCCCACACAGATTCGTTCATAAAGTTGTTAATCAAAGCCCTGTACATTCATAAATGGAAGTTGATATTTTCGAAAGTCTTTACATCTAGCTTGACTTTGTCGTTCGCCGTTCGACTTTCGAAGTAACTACTTTCATAAATCTGGATCAACGTGTCTGACGTTATCGAAAACTATTTTTCCTGATCCGGACGTCCCGGCCATTTCCTTTTTCCTCGATTAAAGTCAACTTCCTGTCTCGTTCGGTTCGCCGCGGTTCGGCGTCGCGAGAAGATCCTCGATCCATTTCCGCGGACTGATGTTTGCCGGATGGAAAACTTTCCCATCAAAGAGGAACCACCGTCTCGTATCGTAGCGAGTGTGTGCGGGCCTGCGGATGTCTCTTATATGAGCGCATCCTGACGATCATCGGTATAAGAGACGAGCAAGATGAGGACCGACGGATGTTTGATACGTTGCGGTGTTGCTTCATATTGAATTCTCCGCTCTCCGGGCTTCCCCTCTGTTCCGTCTCTCTGTCTTCCATTTTGCTCATCAATGCTCTCTGTCTGCGCCACGAGCCGTAGGTGAGGTATCGGTATTCGTACCAAACCCCGAATCAACCGCAGCAGCGATATTCCTTCGGGACTAATCACGCGTAAGTTCTCCCTTGTCATCCAGTAAAATTGATTTCGCTGCTTTAAACCGGTAGTACCTCTCGTGCAAGAAATCGTCTCAATCCAAAACTTGGGTTAC
>SHCU01000228.1:26940-37894 GCA_004307685.1 Ceratina australensis | reverse complement strand
ATCTGATACCATGTTTCCACCCCTACGCTACCAGCACGTTCAGGGTTGTTCGATCGGCGGATGATTAATTACGCGAGGTTCTTAAGAATTCTTTTGTCACCTTACCACGTCGGGCGGGAGAGACAAAGGGAGACGGGAGAGAGAAGACAGTTTCGTAAGAGGGGAGGGGGAGAGCACGCGAGGAGAGAAGCAGAGAGAAAGAGGGAGAGAGAATGAGAGAGATACCTGGTAGGGGAATTGTTACCCGAAGTTTAAACTTGGTTGTCGACTGCCGTTAACAAGGTTTGCCATGGGGCTGGTTCAGTAGTGTCTAGGTCTCGGGGTGTGCCACATCTCGCGCCCATGTTCATTCCCGCGTCTTGGTTGCCCAGAGCTTGTCGCGATTTCATCTTTTCCTCGAACGTCTTTAACGTTTTATCCCGGCGATACGCAATCGAGTGAGGCTGTAGCTTCATGGTTAAAACTGCAACTGTACTCTCTGTGCTCTGCCTTGTGTGTTCGTCTGACATCCGGTGCACCCGTGTAACCATATAGTTGACTTCATAAAATGGTATGATTGGACGACAATTTTTAGTGACAGTCTGGTGATTTGACTGATCTGAGGTGTCAGAGCTTCTCTCCTGGTAGGTATAAAATAGTGTTTCCTCAATTAATTTGGTATTAGGATTTACATGTAGGATCAGAAACCATAGAGATATTGTACTACGTAATTTGAATGTTTGGAGCCAAAGTTTGAGAAATATTACACAAAAGATAGATCCCTTATCGATGACACTACTAAGTCGTTGCGTCGGATAGGTTCGTATCTTGTGGCGCTCCCTTCCGAGCAGCAAGGGTCGTCCTCGGGGGCGTTCGAAGATTACTGAGCGTGCGGGGGTTGAATTTAGGAGGAAGAATCGCGGTGAAGCTACCGACGTCGGGTGAAAACTCATCCCTTCCCCCTGCGTGTTCACTGATTATATCGATTCGAGGCCTACCTAACGGAATTACGTTTCGAGTGGCCCTAACCTCGGACAACCTTAAAGGAACCGGCTACGGAGCCGTCGCCCAGTATTTTCTATAACCGCGGGACCTAAAGCTGATGCCTCGAAAACAAGCAGATATTGAATATCCTGATTTACGTTGAAGCTGAGATTTAAAGGTCCTTCAAAATGTTTAAAAATATTCGACAAAATTTTCCTTTATTGGATTAATTGCTTTATTAAATATTTTCTGATATCAATTGATAAGGCTTTAGTATTATACTCTTCATAACGAAGATAAATTCTTAGTGACTTTTGGTATAAGAGGACTGATTAGTATAATTAGTACGAATTAAACAATGGAGGAATGAATATTCATACACTTCTCTTAGTCTGCTATTGTGAAATCAATTATACAGGAGTACTGTCATCTTCAGTTTCGCCCGGTCATACTTCGTATTTGAACTCTTCCAAAAGTTAGTTAATTCACAAAATATTCTCAACTAAACGATGAGTCTGAATGGGTTCGCTCTCGATTCTCCTATCAACAATCGAGTAACCATCGTCGCAGCAATCGGTTATTCCGTCGGTACCGTCGCGTCGCGTCGGCCGTTCGCACGATAGCGTGATCCAATTTGTCGAAGAATGCGCTATCGCGGCTAACTGCGAGACGGCGGGCGCGGCGTAAGAAGAGGAGGCAAAACGATAGGACGCGTACCAAGGGGTGATTTGGTCGGTGAAGGGAGGGTCCTCGTCTTCGGGACGAGAAGTCGAGGAGCCGGGGCTGGTGGCGGCGGCGGCGGCGTCGGCACAGGGGGGCAGGCAATTAATACGACGCGAAGGCATGCACGTCGGGTGGCAACGGCGAAGGTTCGCTTCATTAGGGCCCGAAGGTAAGGCGGAAGGGTTGATTTTTAGCTGGGAAACCCTCCCACTGCCGCCTCATTGGTTTCCAATTATCGAAATGCCGTCGCCTTAAGGCATCCGCGCCCTCAGCCTGTCCGTCTCCTGTCCGGGATACCTTTCCGCCGGGCGCGGATATTCGTCGTAAATGCGCCGTAATTTATAGTCGAAACGTGCGAATCGTTTATTCCGCTCGAGATGCGACGGCTACCTTCTCGAAGCCCCATCGAAACGGAGAACCAAACGCAACATCCAAACGCGATCTTGCTGTTGTTAAAACGTTAATAGTATCCAGGTGAATTTTATTCAACACAGACAATCCCATAGAGGACGATGAAGCATCGATGTACAAGAGAAAAATTTGAGTTTCCCTACCAATAAATACGTACGCGTCGTGTGTGCTACAGAAATTGTTGCTTATATTCAAGAATGTGATAGAACAACGGCAGTTACAATTTTAACACTAAACGTACATCTATTTTTACCATAAATGGACAAATGACTCTTCACGAAATAAACGTTAATTTTTAGAAATTCTTAATATTGAAGGAAATAATGATAATCAAATAACATAAGAATTTACAGTGAACCAAGTAAACGAAAGAAATAGCAACGAGTGTACGATATTATAGTGAATTTTAACAGCGGTCATTTGACACCTCTTGGTACGTTTAGTGTTAACAACGAATGCGTCGAATTGGTGACGCGGGGATGCAGGGAGCAGCGTCAAGTAGCCGGGTTCTATCGATCCCGATAAAAATAAATGATTCTAAAGAGCAACAGCGGCGAGGAGAGAGCAAGATAAAAAGCGCAAGGAAAAAGAAAACAGAATTCCGAAGGTATTTTACCGAAGCGTCGCGCGATACGCGGCGCGGGGGGGAGGGGGGCACGGCAAGAAGGGGGGTATCCGAGAGAGCGGCGAGTAACTGCCTATCGAGCGTGCACACCGTCGGTCGGTCGGCGGCGTCTCCCGTTTCAGAATTTTGAAAATGCAACGGGCGGCGAAGGGTGTTCCGCGACGTCGACGCCGAGATCCTGGGAATAAAGGCCGGGGGATCCAAAGCCTGGCGATGGTTCTCCCGGAGAACCAGTAGAAATCCTGGAATCCCCACGGCCGGCTTCCGCACCTGTTTTCCGGTGCATCGAAAAAGAGGCGGGCGTTCTTACGCGCGCCGATGGACAGAGCGAGCTGGCGCGAACCAGAAGAAGAAGAAGAGAAGGTGGCTGGCTGCAGAAGAGAAGGAGGAGGTTGAGGTGGCGGGTTGCACGTAACCGAGAGCCAGGAGGTGGATGAGGTGGATCACGAGGAGAGCACCGAGCGGCGGCGGTAAGAGGAGAAGGAGGACTACGAGGAGTGGAAGAGGTGCAAGAGGAGGACGGCAAGGACGAAGAGGAGCAGGAGAAACAGGGTGTACGGGAGGGTGGATGGGGTGGAGAGGTATGGCCGGGGTAAACCTAGCGGGGGTGGTCCAATCAGAGGCGACTACGGGTGGGGCAGAGTACATCCGCCCTCTCCTTCGCGTTACCTCTTGCAACTCACCCCCATACCCCTTTACTCTCCACGAGGTTGGAATCACCGCCACCTCCGACCGGCACCCACCACTATCCACCTTCTTTCTCCTACTACTCTGCCTTCACCTCCTCCTCCTCCTCCTACTACGTAAGCTTTAGTCTCTCCTCCTCTCTGAAGCCCCCGCGGCTCCTGGCGGCTACCCAAGACAAGTGCCCGCGAGAGATTCTCACGGCATGAGCGGGGATCGTTACGTACGACCGAGGATATCCACCGGCCGAGGATTTCCACGATACAATTTCCGCGCGGGTACGCGAGTCTCAAGGCATCATCGACGACACGCACGCAATGTTGCCCGCCAACGTTACGAATAAACGGAACGACGACAACAGCGAGTATCTGGACGCGGCCAGCTAGCCGGTGTGATTGAACGTCATCGGTAACACCCACCTACGCTGCGTACACAGATACGCTCGGATGGCGGAAGGATCACGGTTCTAGTCATCTGATCGAACTGATTGACAGACAGTAAGTAGGCACGAACAGTTGTTCCTTAACCGCGGCCCTCTTCTTGTGTTTCGTTCGGTACTCCTCTCGATCGGGTTGTGTACGTGATCGATAAATCGAATACTCTTGTTAATTACCTGCTCCGAGTGACCGCGGAGAGAGTATCGGGTAAAATAAGCCGGCAGTACGTTTAGCGTAATGGATGATACATAGTTGTGCCCTATATACGGAAGCCGATGAGAAATAAATCCGGGGATGATCGTACGTAGAATCGAGGGTGAACGGGGGAAAGTAGTGTCGGGTGTACGGTCGGATAAACACCTGTGCGCGAGATAGAAACGGAGTAAAAGGGGTCGGGGTTGGAAAAAGATAAAGAGACGGCAACAGTAGGGTGTGCTCGGATTGCTCGACCAAAACGCGGATGATTCGATCCTTTCTGAACCATTTCACCCGATTTGCCTCGGTGAAATATCGCCGGCCGACTCGCGGTAAACTGCCACCATACGTGTATACGCGTGTGCCTCGCTTTCCGTCGACTCGTTCCACTGAATCGCGCTGTTTGCCTGAATACGATCGGACACTTCTACTGCTTCTGCCTGACTGTGCCGATTGAACTTGTGCATCGTCGGGTTTCGGGTTCCGTTTCCATCGCACCTTCTTCGCTTTTCCATGTTTACAAGTAGAAAAATTCAACATGGACGTACATATTTTTATCAGTATATCAATCAGTGTGCTACGGTTTTAACGAATGTGATATCTGTAAGATATCGGTCAGACTCTTATTAATTTCTTGCTTGAAGAGAACGGTTCGGCTTGTGGAATTCGTCATTTCTCGTTCAGGTAGACACTTTTACGAAATTAGTTGGACGTCACGTAGGGCGAGAAAATGGGAAGGACGTGAAAGTGGAGCGATGAGATTATCTTGACCAATAAAGCGAATGGTCCGGAATAACTGCAATTATTTCGTGGCGCGTGTTGCCGGTACCGATTGGGTGATACTCTTTCCTGGTGAACGGAGATACGATTTTCCGTAGTGTTCTATCGTAAAGGCGATAATTAGTAAAAATTGGGGAACGGAGATGTAGCGTAGAAATAAATTTTTAAATTAGAACAATTTTCAATAGACGCATTTGCTAAACGTCTATGAGTTAAGTTCTGTTCTTCTTATTTTAAACCATTTCTATGGTCTCGCATTAAACAGGATGCACATTGGTCCCCGTGAAATAATGCGCGGCGTGGCTGGGTAAAATTCATGGTAGGAGACGCTTTATCGCGGCGACTCGCTTGTATACATTTATATTTAAGAGGGAGGACGAAAGTTTCCTGACAACATGGCCGACACGTCTCCGAGCTTTTCTACTCGCCACTCGGTGCTTTCATCGTCTGGCAAGGACGACCTTTATTCTATTCTCAGCGCTCAGAACCGCCCACTTGCAACCTATCCTGCGAAGCAATTTTCGAGGAAAAAACGAGATGCGCGACCGGCCACTTCGGCCATTACGGTGATGCTTCCTCGCGAATTCGCCCCGATATGCGCTCTTCTTCGCGAAACTTCGTCCGCGCCTCGCTTTTCCTATGCAGAACGGAAGCGGATAATATACTTTCCAAGAGTTTCCGTCGATTCGCGAGAGAATACCCTTTGTCGAGGGAAGTGCACCGTGCAATGCGATATTTTATTCCTGGTTTTTGCCTCACGCAGCTTAGAATCTCATCGGTACGTAGGAAACGAATTATTACGCGACACAGAGAAAAGGAGATAATAAATTCTATATGAATCAATTCTACCTCTATAACGTTTTCTTCGTCATTCATTGACTTGTACTACTTTCAACGATAGAAGACGGCGTTCAAGGGACAATACATAATATAAAGAATACGGTAGTCAGTGAATCACTCTGTCAGGCAGTCGCGAGTTAACAAGTTCGCGATCGACATGGTCGCGTCAAGCACGTCAAGCTGTTTAAGCACGCAGTCACGCGAGATCACGACCGCGAAACACGCAACCCGAAGGATTTCCACGGATGGGCGTTGCGTTCGTCCCGTGGGTTTGCTTCTCGTTTATCGTAGAATACAGGGAACGACGGAAGGAAAGGAGATAGTCTGTCGTCGCCGATAATAAATGAAACGAGAAATAATTTTGCATTAGCTCATTTATATTATCGAGTAGTCAATGGGCTAACCAGTGAAATGTGACTGCTCTTTAAAAATTCGTTGGAATTAATCACGAGGATTTACTTCGTTTTCATTTGATGCTTAAATCAGTAGGGTGAACGAACAGGTATGTTTTAAAATAAAATACGCCAACTTCGGTCTCATACAAAATTTATTTCATTTTTAATTGCGATTAATAATCCGTGTTTGAAGGTTAACTTTATTTTCGTAAGCTTATTCACGATAATATAAATGAACCTTTACGGGATGAATACGAGGGCATAAATAACGTTGGTTGAATCAATGAATCGAAGGAGAAAGTGATAACGCGACGTCACAGTTTTGTGAATGAGAAAGCGTAGAGGCATTAATATTACTCTTCTCGGTACACTCATTGATCGCCGCCTGTATTATGCTCATTGTTGCGGGCCCACGTCGCCGTCGCAATTATTACGTGGGTACCCATTAGCCGCGTGTTCTAATGCATCGCGAAGCGAATGTTTAATTGCTGGGAACGAACGAACGTTGCAGACAACTCCGGCTCAGACCGAGTAATAGGTTGTCGTGTATTTTTGGCAAGCTTTTCTAGTACGTAGGATGTATGAAAAGGGCTTTTGTTTTTTCGGTTACCGCGTTACGGCTTTTGAAACGCAGATTGGAGCGCATGTTGGATTTTCAGATGCGGCGAACCGCTATGCAAGTGCGCAGGGATGTGTCGGGATTTTTTCGATAATTGAATACATCACGAACGGCAGTGCAAGGAATGTTTTATGACGGTATTTAGTCAAACCCGATAGACGTTAAAGCGTGAAGTATTAATTGTAATTTTCTGTCATCAAGGGAAGAATTTCATTATCCATCGAATTTTATTGAATAATCTTCAAGTTACAATATTTTAGTTTACAAGCTTGATCTACCGTACAGGTTTTAATACATAGTACCAAATCTAGCTTCTCATTTTATATCAATTCGTTACAATTATTTGAATTTATTAACTCTCAAGATACAAAGAATTGCGCTATGGCTCACGTCAACGTGAAGCGACGGTGTCGGCGCAATTTTTCTCAACTGTTTTCAAATCCATTCCGCGACGAAAATCGAGACACGGGCAAGGCGAGAAAGCGGGAACAACGGGAAGCTGGCATGAGAACCGAGAGGCAACGAAGGAAACTTTTCCCGTGCAAAGTACCACGCGGACTGGCTCGAGGTTATGAAATTCTGATGGCTCATAAAATGTAAGAAAATTTACAGACTTCGTCCTCTCTCTTCCTTTCTTCTCCCGGCTGGCCTCGGTCGTTTCAGCCTGCTTTCGCGTCGTCCTGCCTCGTTTCTCCTCCGTTTCGTGGTGTGCCGCCGCCGCCACCGCCGGGCTTCGAACGGAAGAACGGCTGGAGGGCGTAAAAGGGGACGTCGGCGTAAAGTTTAAAACTCGTGGCAATCGATTAAGAACCTTGGAAGAGAGAAACCCAGGTTCCTTCGCTGTTTCTCTTCGTCTCAAAACCCTTTCGATATCCCACTAGTCTAATTTTCCACGGTTAAACGTGTAATTCCTTCGAAAAAAAAGCTACTTCAATAATGGCATCAGCCAATAGGTCCTCGTTGATATCGACGACAGATTCGCCAGGGCCAAACGGACGTCTGGCCAAGGTTAATGAATTTTCGTGCGCGGATAAGGGTATTAATCACTACTAGCTGTCTTTCGAGAAGTCGTTCGATTTCGATTTGGCTACACCCGTGCCAAGATCGCTTCATTATCGGTCAAATTGTTGCTATCTGATAGGTATCAATAGTCTCCTGTGAGCGTTATTTAGTCGCCAGTTATTGGCATCCATTCAGCGGAGTGTCTCTAAATTGGTAATGGTCCCGAAGTTTTAAGAGCAAACTCGCGGTGATTTAAACGATCCTCTCACTACTCCGCTTTCGGTTTGGCTATCGCGGTGCATTTCCAGTGGCATTAAATCAATTTTTATAGTATTATAAAAGTGTCAAAACGGGAAGTATAATTTGGCTGGAATTAGAACCGCATACGTAGATAGGGATGGTATTAAATCAGAATGAAATTTTTCAAATTCAATTTCCTCTTATTCGCCGCTTCCTCTATTACGGTTCGCCGTTGATCAAAATCGTTTATCGCCGGCTACCTACCGGGGACGGGATAATTAACGGGCAACCAAATGAATAAGAGTTGATCAGTGGAAATTACGCGAGGAAGGACACAAAGGACGATGGGCCAACTATTTTCGTCTATTATCGGGAACTTCTCAAATCACGGGTCCCCACCTCGGGTCACTCTTTCAACCGGTCTAGACGTTTTGTGAAGCTCCTGCCGTGGACGGGGCGATCGGACTATTAGATGCCTGAAGGGAGACAACAATTTTAATTATTCCCTCGATCGACAATTTTCCAATGACAATAGCCATTCACATTTTAATCCGAATAATCACGTAGAGTTCCGTGGGATTCTATTGAGGAAGATCGCGTGAGAACAATAACGGCGCTGTTGTAGTTTATCGCGTAACGACTCTGCGAGCGAATTGTACCGGGGGAAAATTTTCCCTGGATGTAGCCGGGAGAATCTTTAGCCAGCGATGCCCGGCCCGACACTCGCCCAATCTCGCGCGTATAATTATGTATAAAGGCGACGACAACGACGACGACGACGACGGCGACGATGGGGCCTAGAGTTAGCGAGGCTGATGGCAGCAGTGACGGTGGTGGCTCGCCGCTCAAAATACGTCTAAATATTAATGAGCTGTCCCTGCCTACGGCGTGGCGTACCACCTTCGTTTCGGGCATTCACGCTTTCCTCCAGACCGACGGCTGCTGCGTGTAGGTGCGACGCCGTTCCCGAAAAGTGTGTGCCGTCGGTGTAAAATTAACGCGAACGAGGCCGAGGGGTTGCCTCGTTGTTAACCGTGTGTCGGACGCGAAACACATACCTCTGGGGGGAGAGCTTTAGCCTCCGAGTGTGTCGAACGATAATTATATTTTTCCCCCGGCGCGCGCGTTAATCACAATAATTTTTAATCGGCACCAAAGAGTAGCAGGGAAGTCACGCGCCGGTTAAAATGCGAAAGGTACACGCACAAGTGGAACGATTTCATTGATTGAGAAGTATAGCTCGCTCGTTTCCGCGCGCGACGGATGTCACAGAACACGTATCCAATTTTATAACGGCGGAAAGTAGCGTTGATCGATAACTATTATAAATGGACATTGGTTTGTAGTACTGGGAATAGTAAGTAGTTCTGCAAAAGCAATAAATAGTATAACGTTGTCTTCCGCGTGTGGCTTGCTGTCAAGAGTTGTGCCCTCCGCTACGTGGACGGACTTGGAAAGTTACGTGATTATAGATAGTCACATTACGGGAAATAGGTCTCGCATTAAATTTCAATGACGCCAGACATAATTGGGGTGATTATTCCTAAACGATAATCATTTCCTAAAATTTCGGTACATTATGTTTCTGCAGCAAGTAGTACACGTGATTAGTACGTATATTTATTATATTCTTTGTATAAACTAAGAGACTTCGAATTTCACGTTTCTCGTTTTCTTTCCTTGTCCGACCCTCAACCGTCACTGCTTAACGGCAGAGCAGTGGAGACTTTCGCAACTAGGAAAGGGAGAAAATAGTAGGGACGAAGGGGTTGACAGGAAGGAGTTACCTGATAGTTAGTACAAAGACTGTCATGTAAGATGCGCCGTCAAGTAGCAGTCACTTCGTCCTCGTACCCCTATCTTACCTACCAGCCCTTCATTTTGTTCTCCTCCTATTTTCCCGGTGCTCCTTCTGTTCTCTTCGTTCCCGGCTGGCAGATCCTTCGGGACGGCTAATTGTGAGCGACAGTCGCAACGAGTACCAGAAGGAGGGATCAACGTTGCTTTCGAGAACTTCTCAAAAGCTTCGTCGACGGCGCGCGCATTATCAAAGAATTTACGATAAGATTGTCGCCCAACACGCTAAATTATCCGCCAAATTGCCAATTATCCAACGAATACTTTAATCCATTATTATGACAACGATTCTCGGACGTAATAGACGCTTCCCTCGCGGGATATATCTATGGGAAATTTCGTTTCGAATAGAGTCGAAGAATCTCTTTGTGCATATCGCCTATGTAAATGTCATCCGCTCTTTCGTGCACTTGCTATGACACTTTTAGATTCGAACAGTCGCGATAAAATGTCACATACGTTCAGTTCTCCGCAGCTATAGAATGAAAACAGTCTGATTGTTATTCAGCGAACGTGTCGCAGGTGCTACCATGTTTTCGAATCGGGAAACCTACCCGTGCTACATTCCGTATCGATAAACATTCTACCATGGATGAATCTGGGTAGTGCACTCGAGAGCCGAGCATCTGCTCGCGTTCGAACCGAGACGCAACCAATCTACCCCGGTTTACTTATCTAAGAACGACGACTGTATTTACCATCGTGGGTACTTAATTTTGCTTTCGAAATTAATTCCGGCGAGGCGAGTGCGCGCGGGGAAACGGCGTAGGTGCTACCTAAAGGTAAGAGTTGCGTCGGTGGCCGGGACGATGGTGTTGGTGGCACATTGAAATACCGGCGATATGCCGGCGAGGCTCGAGGAAACTTCCGCCGAGTATTTTCCCGGGACTGTCTCTCACAATTAGAATTCTCTCCGGAGAGAGGGATTGATAGAGAGAGAGAGAGAGAGGGGGAGGGGGGATAGTCGGCCTTGTAGTCGTAGAAGCGCGGAATAACGCGCAGATAGGTGCCTATTAAGGAAGGGTTGGCGTCGTCGATTTTCCGAAAATAGAGACGGAGAACACGCGAGAGGGATGGGACGATGATTTATTGTGTCCTGGGAATGTGCCTCCCGCAGGGCCGCGAGAATCTAGTCGATGCCGGCGAGAAATATCGTTCGCGCGAACGTGACGGATCTTCGCCT
>SHCU01000228.1:7392-22704 GCA_004307685.1 Ceratina australensis | reverse complement strand
TGCGATCAGAAATCGATCGGTCAGAAATTCCTTAGAAATCCGTAGTTTAAGGCTGCTACCGACTGCCGCGTGTCTGGGCGAAACACACCTATCCAGCCACTTAGACGCAATCACGAAAGCAATTGGAATCGGTAAATATCTGATTCGGTTGGCGCAAAGGGAAACTCGCGGGCGAGGGCTAAAACGATAGAGAGAGAGAGAGGAGGCAACGGGCGTGTAAGCGGTTAGCTGGATCGAGTAGTATTCGGTTTGATATCAGTCAGATATGTCCTTGAAACATGCAAGCCGTGTAACATCGCACCGCGCGTCTGATAAAGGATGCCGATAGTCGCGCAAGCTCGCACGCCTCTGCGTTGAACGCTCCCACGCGCTCCGCGTAATGGATAGAAGCGCGTCCGCTTTCCCTTTCGCTTCCACCGCCCTTTCGGTTTCCCGTTCCCTGTTGCACCCCGCGTGCACTCCGCTCGATCTTTGCCCCCCATCGTTTCCACGGGATATCTGCCTCTAGGCACGTTGCAGAAGCACCGAGATCCGACGTGATAAGTGGTTAAACGGCGGTAAGTAAATGTTGTAACGCGCGCACCGAGCCGAGGGCTTCAAAGAGGCTGAGTTATGCGCCGCGAGACGATTATGCGTATCGCGCGCGACCGCCAACGTCGCCGCGGTGTTATGAGATTAGGTTTAGGGCCGGAATTACGTTTGTTTCTTGGGCGTACGACGATACCGAGACGGTTATTCGCAGTAACGATGGCTTTAAGTGGTTTTAAGGATGATGGCACCAATTTATTCGTCGAATTTATTCACGTAGATTGAGGCTGGATATAAAATCATATTTATCAAAATAGAGCTACCAACATTTTATATATACGTATATGAAATAATAGATATAAAACTAGTCATTTTAATTAGTTATATTATTAAATAAAATATATTTAAAAACAGCCATTAAATATGTATCACGAATGTTTATTCTTGTTGATACAATTCCGAGAAACACAATTCATGGAATACGTAAACTGAAAGTTGTTATTATGTTTAGTGAGCAGCGTTGAAATATATTGAAACGTTCAACCGACCATACATACACAATTGAAACATTCATACACAATGTCAAAATGTTACGAGTATACCAATTATCTAGTGGACACGTGCCCGGCGAGTGGCCCTGAAACGGAGGCGTAAACGTAAACACTGTCCGAGTCAGTTGCATTCCGTGCGTCATAGTAATCGGCTGTGGGTACGTTTACGGGTATATTATAATATTCATTGTATCGTAACGAGGTGTTAAGTGTTTTAAAGTGTTTTTTATCGCGAGTTCTCATTGTTTAATTGTGTTGCTCGCACCTACCGGCAAGTGAGTGCAAACGTGATAGTCAATTGACAAAGGTATATAATTCTATTCACAATTTATCTTTTATGTTGAGTATTATATATTCATTTATATTTACCTAACGAAAATTAACGAAACTTTGTATGTATTTATATAACATTTAAATTCAATTTGTCACAAACTCAAAATGGCTACATTTGAACAAACGTTGCCACGCCATTATACGCCCGCGTCTTCTAACAGATTTCCACGAATGCTACTAATTCTCACACCCGTTCCCAGCCACGTCGACGAATTTCGGTACAATATTATTAACAAGTCGCTTCCCTTTAAATCATGCCCGCCGGCTAATAACAGGGAGACACATGACATTCGTGCATGGCAATAATTAATTTTCGCAATTATGCCCGCCTTCGTTCCTTCCTACCTCGCATCGCCTCACACGATGTAGTACCTTCTTCTTCATCCCCTACCCACCCCTTCCTAACGCGTTTAAACCCTTCCTTCCGGGAAACGTATCCTTAAAAATTAACCCCCTTCTACCAAAACCATTTGTAACTCGTCACGAATCGTTTTCTGCTTTCAGGTAAATACCACGACGTCTCTGTAGAGCAGTATTTAACTTATTAGCCGTTCGAACCGCCTCTCCCTGGTGGGTAAGTCGAGACTTGTTCATTTTGACACATTTCGAAGTCGACGTTATTTCTTGCCATGATCCAATCCACCGCGAAGCTTCTACAGAAATATACTGTACTATAAATGTATCAATCAAGCTCTCCATATAGTAACCTTATCCGATAAAAGTATCTCGTAATTTAATTAGATTTTGGGAGATGTACAAATGACATTTACGTAGGTACAATTATTTGATTATTTTTAAGTTCGAATTTAAGTGAAATTCTTAGCGGATCTCTGCTCTAACTTCAAATCAAACATACCTCTCATGCCACAGTATATTTCTATAACTGCTGGAGAAACAGAATTCTATGTAAAACAGATAATAGAAGAGAAACAAGTTCGCGATGGGAATTAATTGAATCGAGCACTCGGCGAGTCTCTCGTTTCTACATTTTCTTCGGTAGACGAACGTACATTCCCCGGTTTCGTTCCTCACCCCTCTCGCGTTCAACGATCGACTCGTTCAGCAAATCAAACAGCGCTCCGTCGCGATGCCACCGGGTGAAATAATAAATTCCGTTCGCGGGCAGAAACTTTCTTTCCGCCGACAACGACACCGGTTGAAAGCGGACGGCCGCGGTCGATCTCGGTTAGGAGGCACGCTTGCGGGGGTGGGTTATCCCAGCGGCGGGAGTAAATTAGTAATTAGAAATCTGATACCGGTAAGGCAAGTCGGTATTGTTTCGGCATTGCGTGGCGGTACGCGTCGCGTGGACTTCTGCGACAGGCACGGCCTCGCGTGACCTGATCCGACGCCCCAGTTGGGGTGGTGGCCCAGGGGTAGCCCTGAGCAAGGAGCAACCGAACCGACGGCGGGGGAAACCCGTCCGGGAAAACGTAAGGGATGACAATTATGCCCTACAGGTAATTGCCAGGTTGCAGCTAAACGGAGCGAGCGGGCTAGCCTCTGACCCTCCGCTGCACGTCTGTCGTCCGCCTCGCCCGAAATGCGAGCTTTCATCGGAAAATCGTGCCCTTTAAAAAGCGTCACGCTTACCGAAACCTAATTTATTCTGCATCGTCTTATTTTATGAATTTCTTTAGTCGATATTTCATCCCCTATTTATTTCTCTCCTTATATTAGAACATTCAGATTTTTCAAATTCCTGTAATCTTGTTTGATTTTAATTTTTCGAATGAAAATGCAGATATGCAACGTAGAATTAGCGCAGGCCTATGTTTTTAAGTGTTGACAGGAAATTAGACCGTCAGCCAGCGGTTATGGTACTTTTCTACATTCGGTTATAGTCGATCAAGCCGTTGGCTATAGATACCTGTTTCGCTGTCTGATTGATTTAAATGCACTGAATAAGTCATCCCTCGAAAACGCTGTAGAATTCTGTTTTCCTGCCGGGCGACATGACGTGTCTGACACGTTATTTTTTACCTCCATACTTTGCGCCGGTATTTCATTGATCGCCTGTAATATTGTATAATCCAACAATACTACATTGTTCCACGCGATATGTAACTTTCAGATAGTAACTGTACAAAATGTTACACGAAAACGGTTTATTTCATTGTCCCATGGAATCAATAGCTGCTGAACAAATCAATTTTAATTATACGTAAGGATAGTTATCTGTAATTTACATTAACCCTTTAACTGCGGAATTTAATTTTACAAATCTCATTTTCTACTAATTTAAATATATACAAAAACTAATACTTGGAATGCTATAAATTAATTCAATAAACTCTCACAGCTACAGAATTCATGTGAGCGATGTTATAATAAAATCGATCGTTTTATACGACAGAATAACAATATTAATCGAAAGAGATTTCGAATGATGTGTACACACGTCGAATGTAGTTAACTGGTTAAAAATCGGACGGTAGTGGAAAATGTCGCGGGATAAGAAATTTCGCGATTGCGAAATTCGTTCGCCACGGTAGGGACGGTAGCGTGACGGTGGATAAGAGACTAGGGCGAAGTTAGACCCTTCGGCGACAATCGGCCGCGAAATTGGACGTAAATGTGTGTTATTTCGGCCGGGCAGGCCGGCGAGGCGTGCGGCGTGACGTATGTATGTACATGCCGTGGCATCTATTATGAAAGCGGTACCCGTAAAGGCTGCCGCCGTCTGACGCTCGTTCCGCACGCGCGTTTTCCCACGTGCTCGTAAGCCACGTAGTCCGCTCGCGAGCCGCCGCGATGACCATAAGCGGCGTGCGGTCGCGTTTAGAACCGCTTAGGGTGGCCTCAGGGAAGGGAATCCATCCGTCGCGGAGGGGCGGCGAGTACATTCGCACCGCGCTATACCGCGCTCTCACTTTTGTCATGTTATTGGCGTCGCACCGCGAGAGGCCACGTGGCCCGACGTGGAAGAACGCGGGCATAAGCCCGCGGGTAGCTTGCGCGTCAATCCGCGACGCATCGCGATCGGTGTGTTCAGCTACGAGCCTTGGCACGCTTCGATGCTTTCCGCGTACGTGTCCGAATCGAAAGCGGGCTATTAAAAAAGTTTTGAAGAATTCGCGTGACGAGTACTTGTCTACAACCCCACGGTGAGTTTCGGTGCCGGTGGTTTCCTTTCGATTCGAGAACATTTCAGGACAGTTTATACGGTCCGCGAATGGTGACAGTGGTCGACGTGTGAGTTTACTTGCGAATGTAAGTATTTTATTTCTTGCTTCTTTACGGTGGTTGAATTTACTTATTTGGAACCGTAGCCGTGCAGGGTTGTAAAATGAATTGAAACTTCTCGTTCTTAAGAAGTTAAGTATACTCGACTCCCGTTACGTTAGTTATTGTTCTCGTTAAGGAAGCCAGTAACTCGAAGGATAATTTGAGTCGGTGCTTATATGCACCCCGGAATGTTTCCCCGGCAATCTCGTTTTCGTGTAAGCGGCACAAAAAGCCACGCGTCGCCGTGAGCTGAAGAGCGAAACGAGCGGCGGAGAAACGGGAGAGTAAAAAATGGGAGGGTAGTCGAACTGTTAGTGTGATGTCGTGTCGTTCGTGTGGCGGTCGCATGCCAGCCGGAGAATTAGCGTCGAGTGGCTAGAGTTACCAGCAAGAGAACACGTATACCGAGGCTGACGTTCGCATGACGAATGTCGATTCGATAGCTCGATTTCAACAGGCTCGCGGTTCCGATGCCCCTTAGGCATCTCCGAGAAATTTTACACCGATCGATCGCGATTAGCCCCTCGACTAGAATAGTTTAGGATCATAATCCGTTCTTGTATCTACAATGCGTCAATTTCCGATGCGATTTCAAGCATCCTCGAACGAAACGCAATTATTGAATACCTTTTCTCTGCCTAGGGGGACTGTGGATGTTAAGAGTTAAATAAATAATACATGAAAACAGCAGGCATTATAGGTTGTTCATAAAAGGCATTAACTGCTTTATTGCTTATTCATCGGACACATCCAGTCGCATGTTTATATTCTTTGAACCTACAATGTTTCAAGTTAGAAGGGAAATAGACCTCTCTCTCCCGTTGAATCGAAAGGTTCTGGGAGCCATTATAAACTCATTAATCATATAAATTGAACGAAGGAGGTGGAATTACATGGTCATGTTCGTAGATCAGTAGCAGACCGACCAGATCGTTTGAATTATCGATAAGACCGATAAGAGGGAACGGTTCATCCCTTTTCTGTTTCCCTTGGCTTGGACATCCATGTTACCTCGTACTTATCAATTATTCGATCCTTATTGTGCCAGCCACGTTTGCTTTAAAATTAGCCACGTATTTGTTCTACCGTTCGTTTATGTTCGTAAACGTTGAAAACCATCTCGTTTACACGCTGCAAGCTCCTATCAAAATAATTTAGTTCATGACAGTAATATCAATGTCATATTAAGATTCGAAAAAATTGAAGTAAAAAAAATGTAATAAAAGGAATTTCCTGAGGTCCGTAAGAACGACGGTATATTTTGAAGTTGTAATAAAAGAAGGCTGTTGACCGTCCACGGAAACATTCGATCAGGGCAATATTCATCACTGACGGCCTCGAAGTCGGGCAGCAATATTACCGGATAAAATAAGCCATTAAGTCAGCGACGCAGCCGCGCGGAGTCTCTCCTCTCTCGGGCGATTATATACGAAGACGTTCATGAAGACGACGGGTTCCTTCGCGACCGATCCGGGAGACGGAGAGAGGAGCTGCCAGGGGTAGGGAATCGAGGGGTCGAAGCCAGGATAAACCATCCGACCGAGAGGAGATTCCACTAAGCTTTCAGATTTTACCCTCTTAGTCGACCAAGGATTATAAAACGCAAATACGTCCCTTGATTAGTGAGGATAAAGTAAACATCGACTTGCCGCCGTGGCTCCGCATCGCGGCTGTTGCTCGCGCGAAACATCGCCCGTCGTTCGTGAGGATGGCTCCATTCTCCGGGTGGGAACGCGTCGTGCGTCGGAGTGCAGCCAGGGGATAAAGCTTACGAAAAGTTTGCCTTGATTCAAATCCGAAAGTTCTGTTAATTTGGGAAAATGTTAATTGAGATCCCGGTGGAACGTGGCAGGAATATCGACGCGTTAATCTTTCTTTCGTACAAGCTGTTTCGTTGACACAAGCTTGATTGGCAATTATCGTAATTTTAATGCAGTTTCCAATTTTTAATTATCATCCGTTCGGCTACGCGCTCGATGTCACGTTATTTTCTTCACGAATTACGTTCGGGCGTAAAAATATGACAAAGGGTTGACGGATCGGGTCCGAAATTCGATATAATTTCGAGGGTAATTTCAAGATAGCCACTTTACGGGGATAAACTGTGGGAAGATAGAAGTTTAGAGCATAGGGAAGCCTCAAGCATCCTACGGAAGTCTGGCTCTAATTAAGCGCCTCCTACCCTTGCCGCGGTTCCTTCACTCATCATCTTTCATCTCGCTCCGGCATCCCTTCCCGTCAACGTTCACCCGCCTGCTGGAGGAGAGAACTCCGCTTCCTCCTTCTCCTCGCGGGGGTCTGAGGTGAAGGTAAGCATCCATCCTCCGCGTGTTATCATATTCCTGATTGTTATGTCTTCGCTGACGATATCCCGGTCGCCGGTCGCGTTCCCTCTCTCCGTCTACCGCGAGCCCCGTCGCACGGTTCGATAATTCTCTCGTCGTCTCTCCTCTCCGTCGCATCCCCTGTTTTTCACCGATCTACCCCATCGTTCTTTCTATCTTTCGACGATTCCTACCTTCGTTTCACCCTTACGTGTATACACACCGTTCTGTCTTGTTTCTTCATGGCTGCCTGGAAATACGAGAGAGCGGCACGAGGCTCCTAATTAAATTCCACTCTTTTCTAGCGAGGCCCCCTATTTTTTTTTCTCCTTTTTTTTAGGTTTCCTCAACCGCGGCTTAATTGCGCCGGAATCGAGATGGCTGCTCTGCCCTCGGCTCGCGTACCGATCGTCTCTTCTTCCTCCTTGCGCCTCCTCCAAACCCGCTCTCTTAATTGGCGCATAATTATGTAAACAATTCCAACGTCGGGGCTCTCGGCGAGGGCTGCCGTGGAACAGCCACCCCCCCTCGTCTTCGGTTTAACCGCGACTCTCGCTCTATACTTAGCGGTGTCATCAGCCGTGACAAATCGCGAAACTATTCCGCGACGACAGGGCTCGCAGCAGGGATGATACGTGAAGTCAGGAAGAAATTACCGAGTGGAGTAATTAGCATGTATTCGTGTAATTACGTTTCTCGGTCGTTTCGATTGTCAACTGTGTTACTGGGAGAAATGGTTCGAGGCACAGCCTGCCGCGTAGGAAATAAAATTTCTAGGCTAATTCCTTTCGTTTTGTAACTTCTTACTACTTGCCCTCTATCCGAGTATTCGTTTTAATTATTCTGCAAATTAGATAAGAATTTTCTACTTCCTCACGGAGAACGTTTTGCATATCCAACCTGACCGAGTCAATCAGTGTTTCCAATTTATAAAATGTCGTGTCGAAAATACTCGCCGATCAACGGAAGCCCATAGCAACGGACTTATTTAGAATGGATCAAGACAAAAACGGTGGGATGAAAAGTGTCGGGTATTCGGTGCCGGCGAGGGTCGGGGGCCGGTGGAGGTGAGCCGTGCTTGCGGCAACATTATCTAAAATTCAAGCTGTAATTACTTTGCTGGGCGGCGCTCCGCTTGATTTATAGTCATCGCGCGATGCAGCTGCGTGGGTGTAAGTAATTAAAAATGTACCATCGCGTGGTACGGCGTAGCCCTCTTTTACCCCCCACCGGCACCCCTCTTCACGGGGAGAGACTACGGGCTCGCTACGGATTCTCGTTCGTGCGCGTGTCTGTGTGTGGGAACCGGGGGTTGTTTCTTTTCCCAAACCCCGGGTACCATCTCGTGTTACAGCGAAAACGATTGCTCGGAGAAGATTCGCGTTGCGCTCGCAACTGCTCCTTGAATTTCATAAATGGTTTCGAACGTACACTCCATGTGCATCGTATTTCCCTTATCGAAGTTCAGCCTCTGATTAGTCGATCAAGTATTTCCATAAATGCCATTCGAATTTAAATTCCTAACATTTGAGCTTCCATATTATGATGTAAAATTTGCAAGTTAATTTGAAAAAAATTTCGCCCACTGAATTTCCCTGTAGGTTATCCCAGCGGAACAAAAAAATCGTATTGGAACGAATCGCGTATTTCTATCTGCGGAAGCGCACGTTTCACTTGTTCATTCAACGGCTATTAACTATCCTAGCAGTGATCAATTCGGTCCACGGGGTAACGCCGGCCACGGCGCGACGGTTAGTTGGCACAGTCTCCAGGTTAATTGGCCATTCATGGTTAATTTGGTCTGGCGCGAACCCGTAAGGCGATGGGAACGACCCTTCGACCCTCCGGAGACCGACTCGTCGATTTCGTATTCGCCTCGTGACAAGAGGGCTCGAGGTCCCCGGTACCGATTTCCTCGCTGGACACGATTCGCGAATAATCTCTCGCGGCGCAGCGGAACACGAAACGCGCCATTTTACCCTCGGCCCGAGCATCGCCTAACCCGGCAACGAACTCTCTCGCTCGCTCGCCCGTGGAAACCGTTTGCTCGATACTCGCGGCGCGTATTAATTAGCCCGGCGTTAACGAGTGCGCGGGCTAAACGGTTCGTGACCGTGGATCGTCCGACCTGCGAATCGTAACAGTTGTTACGCCGATAGTAGCTGCGAACGAGGCGACGGGTCGGTCTGGCGTGCGCCACGGAGAGAAAAACGCAACTCGTTCCGAGGGAAACGAGGGTGGAAAAGAGTTTCGGGGGTTGAAACTACCTCTTCCAGGGGTCGTCGAATTTATTCGCGCGGTAACGATGATCTTGATTCCCGAATTAATCGTCGGGTTGTTTTACTTTTTTTTAAATCAGGTTATAGGATTTTCGTTAACGGACCGCGGCTAATCAATTTGAGGGAATAATTCCGAAATTATCCGGGTACTTCTTAATAATTAGTTGCTCGATGCATCGGCCGAAACTTGGACTTGAATTCATAATAATGGCCGGCGGTACACGTCGAAGACATAGAATCCAAGAACACCTAGGGGAGATTACTAATGTGGCCTAACTACGGACACAGGGTCGCTGTTAAGGCGTCGTCTGGATCTGGCTCCCAAAGAGATGCAGCAATTCCCAGTCGCCGTTGCATTCTCTAGGAAGACGTTAAGCAACGGTGGTACGGAGGTCTGCTGCTGGCTGGGTGGTATAGAGTCAGTCGGGTACGCTGCTGCTGCGACCTCGTCACCTATAAGCAATTCCGGACGCGTCAGTCCGCGAATGAACTTCGTTCCCGACCCTTGCTTATCCACTTTCGTACGTGTTCGCGCTAAACGCGATACAGACCCATCGTCTACGTCTCTTGGAAGTTATTACCGTGGTCGTCGAATCCGCGATTCCGTGGACGCGGCGTTACCGCTGCTCGCTTCTTCTTCTTCGCCAGTTCTCCTGTTAGGAACTCCGTTACTTTGCATAGTAAACGTCTACAGACGCGCGCTCGCGAATCCGCGATATCGACGGTGTCTACGTGACGTCGGATAGATTCGAAATTGGTAGATTCGGACGAACCGTGCGTAGCCGATTTCTCATTCGATTAGGGAAATCGTCGAGTTTCAAGTGGTACGTGTAGCTGCCGGTAAAGTTAGTTTCGATTCAGTTTCTCGGTTCACTGTTAATACCTTTACGACAGCGTTTACTGTGATTTTACCGGTGTGCAATAAATTGAAATGCATTGTCACGTTGATTCATCGGAATAATATCTCTGGACAAGACCGGCTGGCCACGTATTGGCTCTTATGCGAGATCTTATACGGGTCGGGATACAAGATGAAGACTAGAGGGGTCCTAGACGCCGCAATTCACACATTGAATGCCTTCCAAGGCTTTCTCCATCCACTCCTAGACCCTCGACCGTGGTTTCCAGGACGGTCACGTTATCTAGTATCAGGGAAGGAGCGTAGGAGGACGAAAGACATGAACGGACGACAGGGACACGGAACCTGAAAGAGAGAGAGAGAGAGAGAGAGAGATAGACGTCGGGTACTTCGGTAATCTTCGAGTTTACAAGACGCAAACAGCTTAGGTGGTAACGCACCGATAAGATCTGAGCCTCCCCTTTCCCGATATACCGCTGATAGCCGTCGTTAGGCCGCGGTTAGGACTTCGTCGAATCTCTATAGAAACGTTCCTTTCCTTCGCCTTACCCGCGGCGCGTCGTTTCCCTATCGGGCCATCTACCGTGTACCTTGGTCGGTGATAAGGATTTCCTACGTTCAATACCGGGTACACGGTACAAGAAGATCATATTGCTCCGCTCCGGTCGAAGCCCGGCTAAGGCCTTGGCGACTTAATAGCGAAAGGCGTTCGTAACGTATAGCTCCCGCTGGCCGCGTAGAAGGTTTCAATTCCAGGCCCCTGGCATCCCTTATCCTTACTAGCCACAACCGGCTAGAAGCGTAATCTAAATTAATGTTCGCCTATCCCCGGCATAAACCCGCGAATTAAGGCACGACTAAATCAGGTTATAGGATTTTCGTTAACGGACCGCGGCTAATCAATTTGAGGGAATAATTCCGAAATTATCCGGGTACTTCTTAATAATTAGTTGCTCGATGCATCGGCCGAAACTTGGACTTGAATTCATAATAATGGCCGGCGGTACACGTCGAAGACATAGAATCCAAGAACACCTAGGGGAGATTACTAATGTGGCCTAACTACGGACACAGGGTCGCTGTTAAGGCGTCGTCTGGATCTCGCTCCCAAAGAGATGCAGCAATTCCCAGTCGCCGTTGCATTCTCTAGGAAGACGTTAAGCAACGGTGGTACGGAGGTCTGCTGCTGGCTGGGTGGTATAGAGTCAGTCGGGTACGCTGCTGCTGCGACCTCGTCACCTATAAGCAATTCCGGACGCGTCAGTCCGCGAATGAACTTCGTTCCCGACCCTTGCTTATCCACTTTCGTACGTGTTCGCGCTAAACGCGATACAGACCCATCGTCTACGTCTCTTGGAAGTTATTACCGTGGTCGTCGAATCCGCGATTCCGTGGACGCGGCGTTACCGCTGCTCGCTTCTTCTTCTTCGCCAGTTCTCCTGTTAGGAACTCCGTTACTTTGCATAGTAAACGTCTACAGACGCGCGCTCGCGAATCCGCGATATCGACGGTGTCTACGTGACGTCGGATAGATTCGAAATTGGTAGATTCGGACGAACCGTGCGTAGCCGATTTCTCATTCGATTAGGGAAATCGTCGAGTTTCAAGTGGTACGTGTAGCTGCCGGTAAAGTTAGTTTCGATTCAGTTTCTCGGTTCACTGTTAATACCTTTACGACAGCGTTTACTGTGATTTTACCGGTGTGCAATAAATTGAAATGCATTGTCACGTTGATTCATCGGAATAATATCTCTGGACAAGACCGGCTGGCCACGTATTGGCTCTTATGCGAGATCTTATACGGGTCGGGATACAAGATGAAGACTAGAGGGGTCCTAGACGCCGCAATTCACACATTGAATGCCTTCCAAGGCTTTCTCCATCCACTCCTAGACCCTCGACCGTGGTTTCCAGGACGGTCACGTTATCTAGTATCAGGGAAGGAGCGTAGGAGGACGAAAGACATGAACGGACGACAGGGACACGGAACCTGAAAGAGAGAGAGAGAGAGAGAGAGAGATAGACGTCGGGTACTTCGGTAATCTTCGAGTTTACAAGACGCAAACAGCTTAGGTGGTAACGCACCGATAAGATCTGAGCCTCCCCTTTCCCGATATACCGCTGATAGCCGTCGTTAGGCCGCGGTTAGGACTTCGTCGAATCTCTATAGAAACGTTCCTTTCCTTCGCCTTACCCGCGGCGCGTCGTTTCCCTATCGGGCCATCTACCGTGTACCTTGGTCGGTGATAAGGATTTCCTACGTTCAATACCGGGTACACGGTACAAGAAGATCATATTGCTCCGCTCCGGTCGAAGCCCGGCTAAGGCCTTGGCGACTTAATAGCGAAAGGCGTTCGTAACGTATAGCTCCCGCTGGCCGCGTAGAAGGTTTCAATTCCAGGCCCCTGGCATCCCTTATCCTTACTAGCCACAACCGGCTAGAAGCGTAATCTAAATTAATGTTCGCCTATCCCCGGCATAAACCCGCGAATTAAGGCACGACCGACTTAGCGTCGTCCTGCACGTCGTCGCCGCCCCGCTGATCGAAATTGCGATAGCCGCGTCGACTTACCATTCAACGCGTCGCTTTTCACCGGATACACGCGAAAACCCCCAAAGAGCACGTGACATTAATATTATTTGGTTCGTAATTACGTGAGAGATTATTATGGTAACATCGGGAAAAATTGAAATTTGTTTAAAATTTAATTAACGCGTCAGGGTAAGTTCCGATATATTTTTGGAATTCAAATGTTAATGGAAGAACGTGATAGTAATGTTGGTGTATGTGTTAAAGGGGGTGATTCTCTGTTTCATCGTTCACGCTCACGCATGGTTGATTATTTTGGGAAACAATCGATTCCCGATATTTATTTTTAAGTGTAAACGGGGAAACAGGAAGAGGAAGTGACACGGAAGAGATGCGTTAGGGTTGTTAGAATTTTTTTGAACGGGGTCGACAGGAAAAGTGGCAGTCGCCCTTTTCCTGGGGTACCCGGTTACGAAGGGCTGCGTTCAGTGGCAGGTCACTCGAGGGAAAGAGGCCATTTCACAGACCTCTGCGTACCGATTCACCTTCGCTGGACTCGTTCAGCCCTGAAGTACTCTCACGGTGTCTTTAAAAAATATTCCTATTTCTCCGCGGAACGATTATAAAACATTCCGATAATTTATCATTCTCGACATTCAAATTCCAGTATTATCATATTTTAGAATATGAATTTAATCATAAATATAATGGAACGTTCAAGCGCGAACCGTCCGCCACCTCGGCACAGTATTCACGTACAGGGGTGGAACAAACAACCGTTCTTTTTCCCATTACCAGATGCAAATATAGTAGCTAATTTTAATTTTACGTGTATTAAAATCCGGCATTCCACGGTTGCCCAGCTGACAGGGCAGAGTGAAGTGAGTAGGCGGGGAAGCGACCGCCTTCGGGATAAGAAAGGTGGATCTCATCCTGGAATCGAGTGGGTGGCGGCGGGTTGAAACGCTCCTGTGGGATTAGTCGGAAAGCGATTTCATCCTTGCGGGCGGTTGCAGCAGCCGGGAGAAAACCGTTGCCCCTCTTCCTTTTCCTCTCACCCTCGCGTTCACCTCTCGTGTCTCGCGAGCGAGCCGAGAAAGCCGGGCGAAAACCAAAGCCCGAAATTAGAATACAAACCCATCAGTGGCAGCGTTCGTGGTCTTAGGACCCCATGTGCTCTCGCGGAGAGAGAAACGAACGAGCCTGGCGGTGGGACGAGGACGGCGCGAGATTCTGAAGGAAGCTGCGCTTTCGAACAGAGAGTCTAATTTACATACGCTCCATAAGAGAGACACCAACCGCGGTTAGGGCTAGGATGACGGGGAGCGGGCCGCGTCGTTCTCCTGGAAAATACTGTAATTGGTTGCGTTGCGTCGTCGACGAGGCTCCTCGGATTTCTCCGGATCCGTTTCCTCAAGCAGCCACCGCGTGAATACGCCTTATAGACAGCATCGCTGCGAGATGTGATTAAATCTCGAGTGCGATGAAATCATATATTCAATACTAACACGCTTGCTTGTAGACTTACTCTAAAGTATCTCAGATTATATTTTTTAATCAGATTGTAATTGTCCACTGAACCCTTCGTTTTGCAATACACGACGTACGGTATAACGATTTCCTACGAACCGCCCGGGAAGACGAATCGATTTTCTTGGTCGTCGATGCGCCCGCTCCGCGTAGACGAACGAATTCTCCCTCGACGAATAGACGTTTATTGCAATTACTGCAGCGGCTGTGTTTGCAGCCGGTGGTCAGACCAGGTGGGTGGACAAAGACGGCCAATCCTCGGCGAATGTCCGCCGGGGGGGTTGGGCCGAAAGTTTCCAGAAGCCTGGAAACCCCGACAACCAAGCAGAAACTTTGTCCAGCACTCTGGACGGGTGCTTGGTTGGCTAGAAACTCGCTGAAGCCCAGTCAGCTTCCCTACCGGGCATCGTCGGCAACCTCGTCGTCGTCATCGTTGTGTCATTCACGTGGACGCGACTCTCCTGCTTCTTCGTTTCGCCTCGCCATCCCCCTACCGCCGTACCTCCCACCTCTGTCGTAGACGATAATTACCGCAGCGACCGCTTTTGTCCGGCTACCACCGTGCCAGGGTTTCCTCTCTCCTGTTCACGTGGAACCCTTTGTCGAACGCTTAACGGGCCTTCTGGAACGTTACCTTGTACCTATCACCGCGAGCCGTAGCTTCGAAGAACGCGTAAGTGTATAGACGTTACGGTCGATTCGCCACGAAAGCTTCTTCCGGGTGGTTCTTCCCCCACTGAACTACAGACATAATTCTTTTCGAAGACAGATCGTATAAATTGGCCGCGTAACCGAGCCGGACTCTCTGATTAAACGTCAAATGCATAAGTTTGGAGTTCATAAATAATCATGGTACCGTGTCAACGGTGACAAATTTTTTTCTACAACGTAAGACAGTTGGGAAGAATAGTTTTATACGGAAGCAGGACATTGAACTTTTATGAACTCTGGTATCCTACCAAGAAATGGATTCACTCCCTCGGTTAGGCGAGCGTACCGCCAGGGGGTAACGGATAATAGTCGTTTGTCTGGCGAATATCGCTCTACGCGTATGGGACTGTGTCTTATAAATAAGGTAGCGGCTCTTAAAAAATAGGGGAGTATTATTAACTCGCATTAGGAGACGGTTGCGGGTTCTTCGTTTTTTTTT
>SHCU01000227.1:108956-125911 GCA_004307685.1 Ceratina australensis | reverse complement strand
AATTAATTAAGATGATGAAAATGATTTCATAGGAATCTAATTAACATCGCGACATCCCTGAATCAAATCGAGGAGAAAAAAACAAGCGAATATTGTTAGGAGAATCGTGAAGTGAAAAACAAAGAAGAGTGTTTCTGCCAGTGAGAGGGAAAATAAATTTTCCTGGAAACGAGAGAGGCAAGAACCGTCGGCGGGGATCTGATTAGTCTCTTGTCTCCGCGGGTGGAAAAAAAGCGTGCGCCCGGCAGCAGCGAGCCGCGTAAACAGAGAGTGAAGCGGCATCTTAATTTTTCGAAGCGAGCAACTTATCACCGATTCTTTACCCAGCCGCTGCTAATAGCCGTGTATTCCGGGTCCCGGCATAAATTCCGTTATTATATTAACTCTCGAGACGAATCATTATACAGCAGACGGTTTATTAAGACCGAAGGCGAACTTCCTACCGGTAATGTTCCCACCCGGTTCGGGTAATTTGCATACATCGCCGAGTCGCTTCTTATTCCCTGTAAATTCATCCCGAACTCACAGTACCTTAATTAGGGAGGAATTACAGAAACGAATGCCGGTTAAAATTGCCCGGCAAAGTGATTACGACCGGGTAGAAGTTTAAATACCCCCGGAGATTACTTTTTAATCATAGTTTCTACCGCTCTATCGAAAGCCATTACTTATCTTGTTCGAGAAATCCCTATTTAGCGCAGCTTTTATCAAATAATTACAGACCGTTCATCCGACGTTCTCCACCGGCTCCCTGGAAAACCCTCCCGCGTCAGATGAGAACTACGCACGTGTGATAGAACAAAAAAGAAAAAAAGAAACCGGCGTGAGTTCATTCCGCTTCGAATACGGAATATCCTATTTGCTTTAAGAATGAAAGAAAAATATAGACCGTGATATCGGATCACTTTTTCTCGATGTTTGTCTAACATTACATTTCTAAATACGTTCGTCCGGCTGTAAATTCGAGCAGGGATGAAACTCTCCAGGAAACTTTTCCAAGGGAATTCACTGGGTGGATGGTCAGATGCTGGCCGGGTCTCGCGTTAGGCCATCGCAGCCGGCCGACAAACTTCCCCGACAGCATTTAATTCGAATAAATAGCTCCTCGAAAGTATGGCACGTATGAGAAAGTCGAATGGGTGCTGGGAACTAATACTCTTGCCACGGAATTGGGTCAAAATTAATTTCGACTTCGTCTAACTAAAATCATCTTCGCGCAAGTTTTCCGTGATGCACAAAGGGTACGGTCTCGCGCGTCGAATCTTAAGTACATTTCCCGGTCTCCATCGAAACCGATCGATCAATCAACGTTGCTACGTTCAGTGAACGCATAATCTCGAGATACCACGCGCTTTACATCTACTCAAGCTAGAACGCATCTCCTGTATATTGTATTAAGGTTTCCGTTTCATTGAATTTCTTAGTCCTTACGAGGTTACCCGTTCCCTTGAGAGCTCTATTATAGCCGCGGCATTAGCGACAGGCGCTGGAACGACGTGTCTAACTATCAGGACCTTGAATAAGTTCTCGCTGTTTTTTCAGAAATTGTAGTAGCGGTACTCCGTGCATGGAATTTCGAATGGTAACACACATTCGAGGAATTACTGTATCTAACCTGAAATTTCAGTGTATGCTAGTTCACTTTAGTCTACAAAAGTAATTATTTATTACATCTGAAAATGTCCATTTCTGTGCGAAACAAAGTGTACTCGCGGGGAATTTTATTGCGCTACTTTATTCACAAGAAATCTGCAGCTGAAGCACATAGAATTCTTGTTGAGACCTACGGTGACAATGCTCTGTCGAATACGACATGTAGAGACTGGTTTCGATGTTTCAAAAATAATGATTTTGATCTTGAAGATAAGGAACGTTCTGGCGCAGCAAACAAATTTGATGACAAAGAATTAGAGGAATTAATCGATCAAGACCGATGTCAGATGCTAGCAGAACTTGGAAAAACATTGCAAGTAGACGAGTCAATAGTTCCAGAACGTTTAACCCTTTGCACTCCGCTGTCCCTTCTCATAGGACATCGTACTTTTCCATACTTTTACCACTCAGATGTCCCTTGTCATGGGACTGTTAACTTTATTATTGATTATTATTTTTATTGACGGGGAATTAAGTTTATTTCAGCGCAACTTTTTGAGACATGCATGTTTCCCTGAAGTTTTCTCTTGAAATAGCTGAGTAGCTCATAGCCAACGTCGAGAATCGCCCGGAGTGCAAAGGGTTAAAGTATTAGGAATGATCCAGAAGCAAGGAAATTGGGTGTCGTATGAGTTGAAGCCGAGAGAAATTTTGTACAAAAACAGCGAGAGCTTATTCAAGCTCCTAATACATCGAGCACGCGGGGAAAAGAAAGATCACGGGGTGAGGAGGCCGCGCGCTGAATGATTAAAAATCTTCGGGAATTTATTGGGAAACTTTTCGTTACCCGATTCCGAAGGTATCGCGGATGGTACCGGAAGCCCGCGCGGCACGTCTCGCTTTTATTAGTTCGTTAATTTAATTATCCGTTGCGCCGCCGGAGGAAGGCATTAAGCCGACACGCGCCCTGACTAGAACCTGCACCTACCTACAGATATATAATTGAATTGTAAAGCCGCCTTTGCGACGCCTACGGGAATTCCGCTGGCAATTGATGCGTATTACCGTGAAGAGTGCCATTGGAATTTAACACGCAGCTTGCCGAACGCGCGCGCCGCCTCCGTGCTCTATACCCGGGAGCAACGTCGATTCGAGCGCAACAATTCAATTCGATTTCGTCGTTACGTACGTCGTACGATTACGTCGGACGGTAATTGATGGGATCTGACAAAGAGGCTCATTTTTTTCGATTGCCCGTCTAATTGCGAGATACCGTGTCGAACGGTTGAATCAGTTGGCCAGAAAATTGTTGAACAATTTCGAACCCGGTTACCTGAGAACCGTTGGTCTGGACGACGGTGGTCGGGTGTAGCCGGGATGAACGAGCTAGAAAATCGACAGTTTCGCTGACGCGTCGTCACGGTTTTCCGTCTGAACCGAGTCGCGCCGGAAACGAAGCCAAGGAGAACGTCAAATCGAATTTCGGGGAATTCACATCTCCGTGAAAACAGTGCCGCGCGCAAACACGCGTGACCAGGCAGAATAAGTATAAATATTCGAAATGAAACACTCTGCTCGCCGCAGAGCACATTAAAACTCCTGGGAGAAGAAAGAGAGAGAGGGAGAGAGATTTTATTAAAATTCGCGGCCGGCTAGGTGGTTGCGTAAATTGCGCGTTTGCGAATTCACGCGAGAATCACGGGAAGGGCTTTAATTAAACGTGACTTCAATAAGAAGTTTCGCCCTTTCCGCTGCCCATTTGTAATACCCGGCGATATATCTCGGTCGCCGATGTTTTTTCTCGCAGTTCATTTTAACGGGAAGTAACGGACATCGGAATTCTTCTTAAATTATTTCACGAGGACTTGTCGTTAGATTCCTTTGCGAAATAATTAGATTTGAGTAAAATATAAATAGCATTTTGCATATTAAATTTTTTCATAATGTATCAAATCTGCAATCTGTCGCATTGATCTTCGAACAGTTTTGTATTCAAGCGGCGACTCATGATAGTGATGTCAGTTATTTTATAAAAAAAATGTTACATAGAGAAATAATAGTAATAAAAAATATGAAATTGATATATATAAATATATATCAATTTAAAAATTGTGTAAAAAATAACTGAACAGTAATTTTATCTAAACTTCGTCTTTGAGATATAGAGATAGAGGTGTAAAATTAATTTACGTTTTAAGATAAAGTTACAAAGAACTCAGCAAATATTTGCGAAAAAATTCCTCGAGGTGCATGACCGTACTGATATCGTATTCTTAGTCGTGAGAGCTCAATTAAATCTTATTCTATACTTGTCGAACGTTCAAGAGTAATATCCGAGCCTTTGTGCCTCTAACATGTCACCCAAGAGGCTTAATGCGAAGCACTTTACGTAATTTCCGCTCTTACCGAGTGATTTCAAGATAGACCTGTTCAACAGTATTCAGAGAAATCCATTTGAACATTCTTTTTCCTATCGTTACTCGTTATGTACGTATTTTCCGTCGGTTTAATATCGCACGGGTAGTTCCTCCCGTTACAGGAAAAATTTTAACAATACATTTACTGAAATACTAATGAGGGGGTGAACGTATATCCACAGCGTGTAAATTTGTTAATAACACGGTACAGAAATTTTCGTTAAAAACTCGATGAGTAAGATAAACGAAGTGGCGCCGAGGAAAACAGCTTTTGGTTCATCTAGATATCTCGATTCATATCCGTGATACGAGCTTTTAAAGTTTCACCGTTTAAGCGGAAGCCCAGTTCCCAGTATCAAAGGGTTATTTTCCTGGAAGCGCGTAGCAAGTGTCTAGACGGGTGGAAGCTAGGGGTAGGTAGGTCAGTAACTCGGCCAACGTGCGAGAGAGCTCGGATCGTGCGAGAGGGATACATAGAGGCGAAGAAAAAATTATGGTCCTCTCGATATGGTGCTAACTCGAGATCCGGAAGTCCGATCGGGACAAACGAAAGGATAGTTTAAAAAGAAAGCTTCTTACGATACAATTACTATTTTAATATTATTATTCGTCATAAAATTGTAGATGAATAAAAAGTTTGTCTATTGAGTTAGAGATTGATGCAGTTAGATGAGAATAAATAAGAATAACTCCGGAAGTTAGATCCAGATCATAGACATATAAAAAAATTGTATACATATATCTACAATCGAGATGCACTAAATCTGTAATCACGAATATTTCACCTGAATAAAATCTCCGGTAATATAATACCTTCCAACAAATAAATCATTTACCTCAATAAAACCCTGTAATACATTTTATAAAAAATAATTAACACATTTTCGCTCGTCACTTTCATCCCCTTCAAAATTCTGAAAATCCTTTCGGCGAACAGGAAAGAAAGGGAACGTTATTAAGAGTATTTCAGAATTAAGTCTCGTATATACAGGAGATTCAAGGGCACGTGGCAACGCGCCACAGGGCAGAAGAATGACATTGTACTCTTTCCAGTTTCCTGGCAACTATCACTAGTTTACCCACCGATTCGACGTTAAGAGGCTTTTCGTCGCCTCCGCGAGCCTTCACAAGCATTTATATCTCAACCACTACGGGTTGTTCAATTTGATCATCGAAACAGCGAGCACGAAAAATCACTTAGTAATTTTCATTGTGTAATATAATATTTGTAGCGTGCTCGCGGCACGGTGTTATCCCGTTTCCCACCGACGTTTTTTTTTAAATTGGTTTCGATAACATATTCCAAAGCGAAACTATTGCTGGATCGGACAGGTAGAAGTGGCTCGAAAATGAGAAGGATAGAGTAAAATTAAAAAAAAAAAGAAGAAAAAATCGTCGATTGTTAACGGGCTCGTTTATTTTATAAAATCAATACATCAGATGACCCTTTCAAAAGCTTTNCTTTCATCCCCTTCAAAATTCTGAAAAATCCTTTCGGCGAACAGGAAAGAAAGGGAACGTTATTAAGAGTATTTCAGAATTAAGTCTCGTATATACAGGAGATTCAAGGGCACGTGGCAACGCGCCACAGGGCAGAAGAATGACATTGTACTCTTTCCAGTTTCCTGGCAACTATCACTAGTTTACCCACCGATTCGACGTTAAGAGGCTTTTCGTCGCCTCCGCGAGCCTTCACAAGCATTTATATCTCAACCACTACGGGTTGTTCAATTTGATCATCGAAACAGCGAGCACGAAAAATCACTTAGTAATTTTCATTGTGTAATATAATATTTGTAGCGTGCTCGCGGCACGGTGTTATCCCGTTTCCCACCGATTTTTTTTTTAAATTGGTTTCGATAACATATTCCAAAGCGAAACTATTGCTGGATCGGACAGGTAGAAGAGGCACGAAAATGAGAAGGATAGAGTGAAATTAAAAAAAAAAGAAGAAAAAAATCGTCGATTGTTAACGGGCTCGTTTATTTTATAAAATCAATACATCAGATGACCCTTTCAAAAGCTTTTCCTACCTCTATATTCATCGTTCCCATCGCGGCGTGCAAAAATTTATTTAAAAGGACGGTTGCCTGAAAAAAAATTCAACCCGCGCGTTGGCGCAATGTGCGCCCACCGTGTGTTATCAAATTGTCCGTTCAATTTTGTTACCGAAAGAAATCACGTTGACTTTTCGACGCTTTTTTTTCCCCCTACCGATCCTCGATGGACAAACTTTTACGCATCGCTCACGGCTCGTTTCACCTGTTTCAACTTTAACTCCGCCGGAAATCGAATGAAATTACCGAGAAAAACCCGCATGCTTAACGTTCTGATCGACATGCAAAAGGCTTTCTCGTTAGTCTTTTAATTTCCGCGTTGCCATTTGCATTTATATAGAGCTTCGGGGTGCTCACAAGGGTGTCGTATTTAAATCGAAGAATCACCATTGTTTGGGATCAGTAGAAAAAAAAGCGAAACAATTTTCATTGCCTCATGCCAAGTATAAAATATTCAAAAAACAAAACAAAATTAATCGTAAATATACTGCTGATTTTTACATAAGAGAAATGTAATATCAGACTAAAACTTCTGTCGTCACGGAATAAATTAACCCTTTGCCCTCAGAGGTGATTCACAGTCATCACTTTTACAAAATAATTATTTATATAAAATATAATTTCAATACATTAATTTGCATATGGAAAAATTTGTTGAGCGCAAAGGGTCAATTGTTCCTAGAGACACACGTAAAGGGCACGAGTCTAATCATGAGAAATTATAGTATAATTTATTCCCCACTGGCTGTTATTCGTTCCACGAGCCGTGGATACTTTCCGTAGCAGGAAGTCGACTCGCGCTTGCCCTTTTTACGCCGGCACTCGTTACGACAATCTGCATGCGCGCGTTTTCCTGCTAAATCAGACTTATTTGCATACGCCCGGTCTCTCCGTTGAATCCACACACGAGAGCCTCGCTAATATCAGCGACTTTGAACGCTGGCATTGTGCGTTCGCCGGCGGTTGCGCGCCTGGCCACCGTTAAATCGTTCTCAGACAGCAGGTTCCTGTTCCGTCATCGCACGGTTCATTTTCGAGCCGGTCTGCTTCGTTTATCCAATCCCGTTACTCGCCGGATCGTTATCCATAAAATCAAAGCTCTCCGTTCAGTTTCCTTTGACGTTCGCTGGGTTACTTTTAATATGAAAACTTCTCGAAGAACCACGGCCTTAATAAATCTGTGCAACCTCAGGATGCAACGGGGAGTAAAGAAAAAAAGAAACAGAAGACGTGATGCTGTCTCGAAATTCGAGGGTCCTTCACCGGTTCTCATTGTCTCTCTGGTTTTAATTCCCAGTAGCCTTACGTTTTAGTATTCATTCTTGCTCCCTGGGTCCTTGAATATTCTATCCCGCGCAGGATATTAATATTCAGAAATGTCGGTGCGCCGAGCAGCGAATGGAAACTTTAGCGCGGCCAATTTCATTTTCTTACATCGGATTTTGCTGCCTCTTTACTACGGGGGAGTAGGTGGAATCGTTCCGGGGTTCGACGATAAAAGAGCGCGACAGGTACACCGAAACGATCAGAGAACATCTGGGGTAAAGCGGGAAAAGTATCTTTTGTGAATATCGAACGTTCAGGCTGATCTGTCGTTCGCAATACCGGCTCGTTTTCACTGCGTATGACTAAACGCGGATACGGAACGCGTCGTTTAAATCGCGCCGCAAAGAGACTACAACGGACGTCGGTAGCGGCGAATAGAGGAATGAAAGCAAACGGGGATTGACATGGCTGTGTTCTCTGAATGCAAAACGGTTTAAAAAAAAAAAAGAAAAAGAGGAAAAAAAGAAACCTACTGCCTCATAACTCCGATTCACCAATAAATTTGCTATGCAAGCATGCAACGCATGGTATGTTAAATGATCAAAGCATTAAATTGTTCCGATGGAGTTGAGCGGGCTCCCAGTTTTTCCTACCCTTTACGTTCGACCGCTTTGATATGAATCACGCGAAAATTGTTGGCTCGCGCGGGAAATATTATATATTCGTTTAATGGGATATATTAAATTTACGCGAACGTTACAAACAACGCGTCGCGCATAAGCGCTTATTCACGTATACCGCGGTGTTTATTCGAAATGTATTTCATCCCTGCGTTCGATGCAGCTAATTCGATGCCGTGAAATCCGGGATCGGAATATTAAAATTCGACGTCCGATTTCGTCGCTTCTCGGAAAGCAGTCCGACGGAATCCGAGGGTGTGGTCGTGGATTTTTTTCCTTTTACAGACAATCGACCGAGTACTCGGCTCGTCGCCGGACTCGGGGGTGTAAAAGCTATCGAGAGGAAATAAACGGGAAGGAAAGTGGCGAATGGCGCGGTCGGTGGAACGCGGCACGGGAAAAGAAACGGTAAGTGGCCTGGTAGGAACACGACTCACAGGTTAACCTTGATTTTACCTTCTCCCCTCGTTCCGTACCTTCCGGCTCGGAGCCGTAATCTCCACGAGTAGAGGAGTACCACAGGTTTCCAAGAAGTGGCTGCAGAAATCGACGACGTCGCCCGGACGGTTTCTGCCCGTTGTTCCAGGCATCGATTTTTCATCCCGAAAGATCCGACCTCTTATACCCTCTGAATTTTTTATAGACTCCGAGAAGATGATGACCGCCGGTCAAAAATTGAATAGGTACGTTCGAATTTCTGCCGGTTCAGGGAACAGCTTCCTAACTGGAATTTCTCTCTTCGATCCTCGATTAAATTCGTTCGGCAATGACTCGGCCGGTCGGGGGGAGGGACATCGTCGCGATTGTTCTACACGTTCGCCGGAGTGGGTTTTACTTCTCGAAACGAGCGACGCGGGTCCGAACGAGAATTTTCATCGCCGATAGGAGGGAGCACCCGTACCCCGTTATCGATCACTCTGCCATTACATAATTGATGACGGGCCTTAAACTGAGGACAGCAGTCGACTATCAAGTGGACGGATGTCTCAACTTCGATTAATTAATTTTCTCCCGGGAATTTCATTACCGGCAGTATTACTCCTTGCCGTCTGACCGTCTCCTCCTCCTACTCCCCGTGCCCGTGGAGAGATTCCATTTCGTGCCGGTCTTTTCGCGGGATCGCCGATAATCCCCCGGCTGCCAATAGAAAACGTTCCGTTTCGTCAAAGGATCAATTTGAACGGCGAAACACGGGAAACAATCGTACCCGCGGACCGGTTTAGTCCCGACGACGATATCCGCCGGTGAAGAGTTTCCATCAACAGAATTCGGTTGTTTCCCGCCCCGTCTGAAAAAGCAGCTTAGCCCGGTGACGATAAAATCCGTCGTTTCGCGCGGACACACGAGAAATCCGAGGAAGCCGGTTCAGACACCGGGGGCCGGCCCAGACAATAGGCGGCCGGAGGGGGGTTCTACGGCAATTTTGAGAACCGTCGACAATCGAGAGAGGAACGAGCGAAAGACCGGTTTCGCAGGAAGGAAACGCACCAGGGGACAGTTACGCGTACCCGTCGCCATTACCATACATATTGCGTTGCCATCGCGATTCCTCTCCTCCCTGCCAGATTTTCGCAGCTTCCGCGGTGACGAGACAGATTTATGAAAGGAGTGAATTTAATCGTCGGAAGCCGCAGCGAGACACGGTACGATTCTCGCTTAATGATTAAAGACAATAGGGGTTCCTTTTAAAAAATCACTCTTCCGTCAAATCCGATTTACTCCGCTAAGAAATCAATCTTCCTTCGCGTTTCGCCGTTTGACAATTGGACACCGCCGATTTATCAGCTTTTCTAGGAAATGTACGCGTCCGAATGCACGATTATCGCGAAATAAAACCACCGGTAAAAATATTTCTCGTTTTCCGGAGGCATACAGCCATTACAATAATTTTTATATGGCATAATAAATACTTAAATTCAGATCAATAGATCAATAAAAACGAATCCTGGCATTTTTAATTCACACCCCTTGACCAGATGACGAAATAGCCAATCCTGCGATTAAATAAGGTCAATAGTCACCCGTCCGAAATGACCCAAAAATACAATGCGATTATCGATACCAAGGCAGTAAACATAAAATTTATAAACAGCAGCGTTTCACTT
Source organism: Ceratina australensis (assembly GCA_004307685.1). Classification (NCBI taxonomy): domain Eukaryota; kingdom Metazoa; phylum Arthropoda; class Insecta; order Hymenoptera; family Apidae; genus Ceratina; species Ceratina australensis. The sequence continues at coordinate 115,793 of SHCU01000227.1, read as the reverse complement.
CGCTAAGAAATCAATCTTCCTTCGCGTTTTGGTATGTGACAATTGGCCATCGGCGCTTTATCAGCTTTTCCAGGAGCTGTACGCGTCCGAATCGAACTGGCCGTGGTACGTAAAATACGGCGCAATCTGTTCGCTGTCGATACGAATCCTGGTGTACTTACGGGCTGCACATGTTCCCGCAGTGTATCCGCACGTACCACCCGGGATTCGCCGGACGGGCTTCCGCCTCCGACTGACGAGGGAAATAAGCGTTTGTAAACGAGCCGAGGTATTCAATGGAGCGTACCTCGAAAACCTGTACGTGCCGCCAAAATTCTGTCAAAAATCGAACGGAGAGGCTTGACGATTAATGATTCCGGCGGGAGAACGTGTCCGAGTGCATATCGCGCCGAGCCAACGAGGAACGCGTAAATATTATAAATCCCAGCGTGGGAGGCGAAGTACAGTGTTTACATTTGGAAGTTTCGCCATAAACCATACCTTCTCTATGGATATCACCGGATTTTTGTCCCGTGTTTCTCTCGATCGTTTCGCAAAGCCGGCCTTTTTTTTCCTGCGCGCGAGCGTGCGGACATCGCTGTTTCAATAGGCAAAACCGTGGACCGGCGCACGACATCGTGATAAATTCCCGGATAAACGCGTCGAGCCTCGGCGCGACGTTCAATCGCTCCAAAATAAACATTTTCTCTTGCGCTTTTTGTTTTTTCGCAATGGGCGACGGGAAAAGAGCGGAGCGGCGGTTCTATCCGCGAAGAAGCGGAGTAACCTGTCGAACCGCGGATTCAATTCCATAGCGAGTTCTCACGTGACAATTTACTCGGGAAACTTGAATACCGGCGGCCGTCCCGATGCAATCGAGTGTAGCGTTTCAACGGCAGCGCAAATCGTTTTTAATCTTTTTTCCAGCCTTCCCGCAGGGTTCTTGTCTTACGGGATAGAATACGCGGCAAAAAGGACCGCAGACGTTTTCCCTCTATTCCCTGCCACCGTACTCACAATAAATCCTTGTGACGTAACACCAAGGGAAATCTAGTTAACTTTTTTTCTGACCAAGCATTTATACAGAACTAGACAGAATGTCTTGATGAAATTTACGAATAGCGATAGTTCTTTCGCCGCTTTATCTCTTTATCCCTCAAGCCCTTTTTCGCAGCGGCTCGAGGCGTATTTAGTGAATTTCTTATGTCCAGCTTAAGATGATCTCGAGTACACGTTGTATTTTAGTATTTTATGTATCTTCGTAATTTATACTTCGAAGAAGCATTCTTGTGAAATAGTAAACTCTGTATCCTTGCTTCGGTATTTTATATGATATTTAGTTCATATTTAAATATTTATTAAAATATGAAATTTTATTTAAAACAATTATATTTAAAATAATTTCAACGAAGAAAATATGATAAATAGATGTATGTATGAAATACAATAAACGTATTAAATATTGAATTCTGTGCTCGAATTTCGATGTGTAAAACAACTTGTAAGATGTATAATAATGTAATACCGCGGGAACATGTTCATCAAATCGAGCGGTGACCAGGAGTCACCTCTCGGGCGCAAAACAATTGAAGTATTAATGCTTTAATGAATATTAAAGCGGGAAGACGGAAGTTGCAATTGGATAACGATACTTCTGACCAGAATGAGAAACATTCCGAGGGAACAGCGTTCCCGGAACGGGCGAACGATTTGTCGGTGACTCTGCGTTGCGCATGTAAACTTAGCTGCAGTAATTTACAACTTTGCGTGGGTCCGCATGTAAACTTGCCGGCCTGGCAATCTCTATGGAGTCAAACTAAATAGAAAACGCTTCCCGGGGCTAAACGCGAGCGCGCCGCCTTAATAGTTACCGCGTTAAGTTACAACGCACTGTTATCGTATATTCCGGCCGCAACAGCTTGAAATGATCATGCTCTAATTACTACCGTTTGTGCCGCGTATAATATGCCGGTAACGTTATCATGTTGATTGATAATCACGATTTTTATCAACAAGTAATATGATCGTCGGGCAAGATAGAAACGATTTCCGTACCCGGTATTAATGGCTCGCAAAATTCATGTCATCGGAAGCCCGTCGAGCCGGTAATAAATTAATCCGGACAGACAATGAATAGTTCATTATGTTTCATAGCATTAGCATCCATTGGCCGCATTCGATATTCGTGCGCGTAACGAGGACTCATTGATTTCTCGATAAGTCGCCGGGTATCCGCGACGAATCCGCGTTCCGTCAAATATAAGTGAAATATATCGTCGGGATAAGCAGGAATCAACGCCGCCTCAAAGGCCGAACGATAAGTTTTTAAATATAGTCAGAGCTCATCGCGCTGTGTCCGACAAATCGTTGACTCGTACTATTTCGTCTCCGTTACGCTTTATCCTGTACGTATAAAATTCGTCGAAGATAACGCGCGATAATTATTCGCTCCCACCGCCGAGTGCCATCGAACCGTTCGATGGGGAAAAAACTTGATTCCATCGTAATTTTGTTGAAACTTTCAACGATAAAAACGCGGTCGATCGTTTCGCAGAAATTTCGACGTGTAGCCGGATACGCGGGTTTATAAACGACTGACTAAAACCGTCGAGATGTTTAATTCGGTTCGAATTCTAACGATTTAGGAAATGAACCTGCTAATTCTTGTAGATCGGTTATTAACTCGTTTCATTATGCATCTTTTGTACTCTTCTTTAATCCCGTATAATAAATCACGGACCACTGACATTCGGTGGTTTAATTAATTTGTAACGAGTTTCCACAAGTTATACACCGATAAAGCACGGATATTAATCATCGTTGAACTGTTACGAAAGATTCCCTTCCCGGCGCCTCATTTTCTTTCGAGTTAATCACCGATGCCTTCCCCCTGGCCTAACACGCCCAGACATATACCCTCGCCTCGGAATTAGAACAGCTCTCTCTCCCCTCTGTTTAAGTTAGATTTTCATCACCCGGCAAAAATTCGTCCCGCGACTCGCGAACAACGCGACAACTGATAAAAATAAAGCGGTTGAAAATTATCCCGGTAGATTGTTTCAAAAATAGTTTCAACGGCCGGAATTTCAATATTTAAATTCTCGAATTGTAGACTTTCAATTATTCTCACGCTTTTGAATTTCCCCTATTTAACGGTAGCATCGGAAAAAAAGGAACGAGCTGGAGAGCGCATTAAGCCGGGGCGAAGAATGCTGAATCGATTTCTCGAAAGCATGCAATAAGACGATCTCCCCCCCAGCTATCGAGCTATGCGTCCCGTTGTCCGGGGATCTAAATTCTGCTCGGCTCCATTCTCATTCCCCCCAGAAAGCGGGGCACCAGCGCGCACATTACCTCGAACACTCGCGCGAAATGCTTATCTGTTTCGAGAAATCTATCAGATTAGGGTCAGCTGTTCGATTTTCGAACCCACCGAAAGGTACGGTGGTCTTTTCTCTGGGCAACCTCTCGGTGTATTAACCCCACAGGGCAATCCTCGAGCCGCACCGAGTCCGCGCCAGGATATTTTCTTGCCGGTTGCCGTCACACCGGCTACTAAATATTAATAAGACCGAGGGTAGGCGAACCAGAAAGGTAAATACGTTTCCTGATACATTTTTAACCGGCCCCTTTATCTTGGACTTTTCTTTGAGGATTACCGTCCCCACCGTGACGGACGTTTATCTTTCCCTTTTACCCAGTTTAATTAAGACCAACAAACTTCTTTGATCTCAATTATACAATATGAAATTTATACAATGTCGAAAACGAAATATAAAATACAGCAAATTAGGATTATCCCAATTCACGCTAATGAATCTGATGCAACGTTACAAGAAGGGCAGAAGATACAAGAAACTATTATTGACAGTGGTCTAACGAGTAATCAGGTAAGTTTGCCAATTGCAAGAATACTCAAGTGAACTGAAACGGAATCCAGTTGAGTAAGTTCGATTCCCCAAGTTTCATCGACAGTTCGATACGGGTTCGGTTATCAGTTTGCTAAGCTAGAAACTGAGAAGCGTTCGAGCCCGTGTACTCGGAGACCCTTCGAAGTTAACCTCGGAGGATATCGATACGCATCGATCAGCTTCGAGATGTTGGCAATAATTTCGCTTTTTTTTTCCCTCTCTCCACGGTTCACTCCCGGCGAGAGGGACACTTGTTGAATGGACAATGCGAAAACGAAGTTTCGCGATCAAACGCGGGAATGGAATCGATTCCCCACTGTCCGCGGTGAAAAGTTTAACGGTGAATGGGGATCGGGCTCGAAATTCACGCGCACAGCAATCAGCGAGACACCGGATCGATTCTGCCCGTTGTTCCGTTCCGCTTATTTTCGCGTTAATCGCGTATCAAACTCGATTTTTCCACAATTTCCGGCCGCCTACTTGCAATTTATTATAAAATCCGGGAACAACTGAAAGTCGCTAGAGTGAATTCACGCTAATTAGCCGCGGTAAAACGAGAGACACAAAGCGAGCTTTCGGATCCCGAGGTGCACTGACAAAAGCGTTTTGATAGCGGGCTCGTCGTCGCCGTTATTGGCGAATGTCGTGGATAGGAAGTTGGCAAACCATCCGTCGAATTAATTACGGTTGGTCGGCGAACGAGGTGATAAGGCAACTTGAAGCGGAATGAGATACTAGACGCGTCAAGGCGCCGCTCCTAGCCTCGGGGAAATCCTCGAAATCGATCTTCGAGCTTTAATCACCGGCCCGTCCCCTTGTTACGAACCGGGTTGCTTTGAATTTTCCTGTCACTGTTCAAATGTCAAGTCTTTAAATTGCCTCGAGTACTGCCACCTCCCCTTTGTTCGAATAATTCACGCTGCTTGACTCGGCTAAAAAGTCGATTTTAACGAGCGTTATTTGCCAAGAGTATTATAACTCGTCTCGAGTGTCGAACCGCGCGAATCGGTTGATGTTCCAATTTAATGGGGTTCCTATATCGGGAGCGCGCTTCCCTCCTGATGTTCGTTCAATGGAGCGCTTAAAGTATCGAACAAGCTTAATCGCGAACAAACTTAGTCGTCTCGATAGTGGGTCGAACATAATCGCGAACCGTTATCCCTCGTTTCATTAAACTCCGCGGAAGTACGCCGGGGAACAGAAGGAAGCGTGTACCTCTCGTAACGAAAATTCCATCGCATATTTTCGTAGCGTCGTTAAATGTTAAAAAAGAGAAAAGTAGAGAGTGAGGATTTTCCGGTTTGACATCACGATTTCCCGCGACATAATCGCGAACCGTTATCCCTCGTTTCATTAAACTCCGCGAAAGTACGCCGGCGAACAGAAGGAAGCGTGTACCTCTCGTAACGAAAATTCCATCGCATATTTTCGTAGCGTCGTTAAATGTGAAAAAAGAGAAAAATAGAGAGTGAGGATTTTCCGGTTTGACATCACGATTTCCCGCGATCGCGTTTCCATTTTCCTGGAGGGTTGTTACCCCGCGGCTAACGATACAATCCTGACACTTTAATAACATCCCCGGTTGAAGTTCGCATCCCGATACAAGTACCGCGACGTTTTCGATATTACTTTTCCCCCAGCCAGCTCGTTCGATTGGATTTACCCGCGTCGCTTTGTGCGGCCCCACCTCCGAGCATCCCTTATCCGCCGTCGCAAATGCACGTGCAAACAGAATTTACGTAACCCCGCCGTTTCAACTTCCCGGGCGGAAAGTTCGACCCGCGTTTTCCATCGATGGTTTCGCGCGAATTACCGTGCGGGGAGATACGACAAAGCAGCGCCGGCCCGAAGTTTCGGGCCTGTTCATCAGCTCGAAATACTCGCCCGGCCGAGTTTCGCGTATTAATGCCAGTATACAAGGGAATCGCGAGCGGTACGCATCGACGCCTCACTCGCCGAGGAGTTCACCCCCGATCAATTCTTCCGCTGCTTCTTTTGAGATTCATGAGCTCCTATACTCGCGAGACGGCACGGAAGTAACGTCGCGAGACAAAGGGAACAACGAAATTTCATCGCGCAAATCCCTCGGCAAAGAGCCTGAAAAGGATCTCTCGGAATTTGAGATTCGCAATTGTAATCGTGAACATTTTACGCGCTGCGAAAACACGCCCGCGCATCTATACTACAGCATCGGCCGTCCTCTTTGGCTCGCTCCCGTGGGACGGAAGAGTGAACTCACCGTAGCAGGGAGTTTCACGTAGGAATTGCGCGAAGAATTCGGTGTTCAAGTCACGCGCGTGCCACATTGCTCTCGACCGGACGGGGCAGATGTGGTCTGGTCAATTAAAAACGTTACATCTGGCGGACGCTTGTTTCCTTGCCAATTACCGTTGACGTTAACGAAGTATCCCCCGAACATTACGCGATACTTTTCCACCGCGGCAGAAAGAATTCCCGATTCCTTGACAAAAAAATTTAATCACCCCTGTAGAACGTGCCTTGCCTCCTGCGTTCGCCAATCTCTTTCCCGGCTAACCCGACGCTGCTTTATTTTACTCCAACAAAAACGGCGTGGAATCTGAATGATGAGACGGGGGGTCGGCAAGAGGAGAGGATGAGTAATTCATGCGATAATTACGCGAGCGGAAAACGGCGCGACGTAAAGATCCTTAATGGCGTCGTGGCAGTATCCCGCAGGAAAAGAGAAGATAGCTGCTAATTACGATAACGCTTAATTTTCTGCAGGATACTAAGCTCCGCGGTTACCCGCCGACCGAAAGATCTTCAAACCGTCGACGAAAATAGACCGCGGAATCTGCGTTAGCTTTACAATTCGCCTTGGATAAAGTGCTTACGTCTGTCGACGGATGCTCAAAATGAAAACGCTGGAATAGGCACGGTGCTGTAGATAAATTCGCGATTGCATAATTCAGCTGGATCATCCTGT
>SHCU01000227.1:74441-93167 GCA_004307685.1 Ceratina australensis | reverse complement strand
TCTGCTTCTGTGAGTCAAAACATATTATAAAAGTTTCATATTAATTTGATTCTACAATCGCATCATCCCGAACGTTCTTACATTGATTTTTATACAAAATCCAACTTGCACAATATCAATTAGAAAATTGATAAAAACCGACTGCGATTTTGTGTCAAATATAAAACCTGTGCGGTATCTATTTTAAAAATTGATATCTGCACTCATATTTCTTTTACGTTTCAAAAATTTGCACATTCCATGTTTCCGCAATCAGATAAAAAATTCCTCGTGTTTCTTTAAATATAGCTATTGATATTTTATTTTTTACTTAAATTTCCTATGAAAGAACGTACTTGAATCACGAGAATCTTGAGTGTTCTTCGGGCTAGTTTAAGGTTTAAAGCGTTCGGGATGATCCAATAGTTTGCGCAAAGCAGAAGTGCAAGCGCGTATAACGCCGACAACAAACTGTCCACCGTATCATGCTAATTATCGGGTCTGGACGAATACGAGTTCGGTGTTGAAGGTACACATTCATCGGGAATAGTTAGCTAACACGACGCGGGAAGTTGCGCGTAACGTACCAAGTCGAATCTCATTCTCTTCTCACCCTTTGTGTACCTCGTTTCTCGCCGTTTGCCGTCTAGTCGATGAGACCGCTATGTTAAACGTCCGGAGCGAAATTTACAGTGCCATGTCATCCAAACATAGATCAAAATTAGTAGATACGATGCCGGTTGCGTCATATGTGAAATTGTATGTACATTTAGCGCTAAGAGCCAGTATACTCGTCTATGAACGCATCGTAGAGCGTTCTGTACGAGTACGATACAATTTCGCCAAAGGGGTTAATAACGAAGAATTTTTACGGGTAAAAACAAGCGCCGTCCGGTCGTATTTTTATCGAGATAAAATGGTATTTTTAAAGACGAGACATGGATGTTTTTACAATGAAACATAACTGGCGAAATTTTTGTATTTTCTCTACGTTCATCGCTAAAACACACAAGAGCAATAAGAGGAACGCGCGTAATGAGCGCGTTTCGAGCGAAGGGTCCGGGCACAATTAACAAAATAGGCGAGGTTATCGCGCTCCCGTTTTTTTCGACGAGTGGAGGCGTTCTCTAGCGTCTACCGAACGAGATTTCTGTGCATTAGATCCGAACATTTCTCTAAGAGGGCTTGAACCCGGTGACGGGATAAACCGCCGGAGAGACGAGGAATGGGCAACGGTGGGAGTAAATGCCTCTTTCTGTTTCTGTAAGCCCAGAGGGTTTATTGTTATGCTTATATGCCTGAGCGCACTCGAACGTTTTACATGTTAGCGGACAAGCACGGGCAGAACGTGGCTTTCGATCCGCTGTTATCGAGCACTCGGATTTATTCCCATGTCCCCAAAGCGGAATTCCGATATTTTTTGATCGTACCCGCTTTGTTTATTCGGCTCGACGTCGTTTGATAGTTATACGCGTCGCGTATAAACCACAGATTTTCCTTTTCAGTCTTCTTTACATATCGGTGTTTCCATTTATTTAATTGAGTTCGCCAGTTCTAGGAGGAGAGTAATTTATTCTCTGATTGCCCGTTTGGTTCAATTTATCGAGATACGAGGAATGCGCCGGAAAAATTGCGACTATTTCACCCTGCACGTTTCAATCAAACCCTCGCTTTCATAACCCATCGGACCTCGGCGATCGCGCGACTGTAAAAGGACATCAAACTGTCTGTCGAATATGTGGACCGGACGCAAACCTTTTTCTCCCCGGCGGTTACGTCAAGACCAACCGGGGAATTCTTTGAGCAGGAAACGAGAGGAGGCCAGTCATGCGACCCACGGGAAATATTTACTTTCCGTCACATCAGACTTCTCATACTGACTGACGTCCCTCTCTCTTTGTGTCGCTACCGGCCAATTTTATGAAACGGTATACGGGGTAAAAAAAAATCTCATCCTTTTTCGGTGAGACGCTATTTACATCGACCTCGAAGGACCCGAATCGTGTATAGAGGAAAATTTATTTCCCCCGGTTGGATTTATGCGAGCCCCGGGACAGAATTCCATCGCGCGCGGTGAATTCGATGTTATGCGCCGTTTAGCTCCGTTCTAGACGTCGTTATTTTTACCGGTGACACGATTTCCCGGATACGTTACACGAGCGTTGACAAAGAAAAATCTTTGCGCCTTCCGTAGCCGGAGCTTTATCAGGCACGCTCGTCTCACAAAGACGGTGCTGCTGCCGCCGCTGCTGCTCTCAATGACGAATGAGAATCTTCCCTCGTTTTGCATAGGTTCATCTATTCCTTGACCCGGATCACGGAATAAGACAGAGATCTATGCGCACGGTTTAAATTAATGATAGGCCGACGCGAGGACACGTCCCCGGTCCTCTCGCAGAAATATAATTAGTCGCAAAAGGAAAAACGCTTCAAGAACTTCTCATTAACGGGCGGAACTAACGAATGCCGCCGATTCTGTTATGTCCGATATCTATTTTGTCGCTGCTGGCGCAAAACGCGAGGAATGATAATTAAAGAACATTCTTGTTATAATTATTGTAGAATTCACCGATAGGTTCTGTGCATCCGAATCGATTCCCGTCGGGGAAGAATCTCGGGGATGGATATAAATGGGAGGACTCGGAAGAATCAAACGCGACTTATTTCTATTCACATCGAGCAATTGAATCGCTCAGGATTGATACTTGAATGTGAAGTTAAACGGGATTCGAATATCAATCATCTAACGTTTCTTGTTAACTTCGCGACGTCGAATTTGAACAATGACACGAGTACGGATACCTCAACATACTTCTCCGGTGAACATACCTAACGGGTATGTATAATAATGTGGCATATGTATATGCAGACAAGTAGGAGTCACGAATGGAAAGACTTAATCATTTTGGTCGCTGGATCATTTTACTTCGAAATCTTGATTTTCATTCATTCTTTTTTAATATAAGGGATTAATGGATCGAGTTGGAAGTACTCAGGCTTCTTTTACTCGTGTAGAAGTACAAGTCTATATTTTTTTAATTAAATTCTATCCACTAGAACCGGAATTATTAGATATCAAAAAGCGCAAAAATCGAGTCTCAAGGGGAGTCCCTTCAGATTTGGTCAAAATCTGAAAGTTTGTAGATTTGATTGAAAATATTCTCACATGTTCCACTCGTATAGTAGAACATATCTTATGATTTTTGTTAAATTCCATACACTAGAAACTGAGAAAATAAATATTAAAGGCCCTACCCCAGAATTGGACGAAATCTGAAAATCATCGAAAATCGCGATTTTCATGGATTTTTTTCTAACAGAAGGAATCGATGGATCGATTTAGAAATTTACAGGCTTATTCTACTCGTATAGATGTATGTGTCATCATTTTTTCATCGAATTCCATCCACTAGAACCGGAGATATTATATAGCAAAAAGCGCAAAAATCGAGTCTCAAGGGGAGTCCCTTCAGATTTGGTCAAAATCTGAAAGTTTGTAGATTTGATTGAAAATATTCTCACATGTTCCACTCGTATAGTAGAACATATCTTATGATTTTTGTTAAATTCCATACACTAGAAACTGAGAAAATAAATATTAAAGGCCCTACCCCAGAATTGGACGAAATCTGAAAATCATCGAAAATCGCGATTTTCATGAATTTTTTTCTAACAGAAGGAATCGAGGGATCGATTTAGAAATTTATAGGCTTATTCTACTTGTTTAGAAGTGTAACTCTGTATTTTTTCATTAAATTCCATCCACTGGAACCGGAGATATTAAATAGCAAAAATCGCAAAAATCGAGTCTCAAGGCTACCCCCTTCAGATTTGGCCAAAATCTGAAAGTTTGCAGAACTGATCGAGAATATTCTCACATATTCTACTCGTATAGTAGAACATATCTTATGACTTTTATTCAATTCCATACACTAGAAACTAAGAAATTAAATGTTAAACGTCGTACCCCAGAATTTGACGAAATCTGAAAATCATCGAAAATTGCGNAAAAAATTCTCACATGTTCTACTCTTATAGTAACACATTTCTTATGATTTTCATACAATTCTATACACTAGAAACTAAGAAATTAAATATTAAAGATCCTACCCCAGAATTTGACGAAATCTGAAAATCTTCAAAAATCGCGATTTTCATGAATTTTTTTTTAACACAAGGAATCGATGGATCGATTTAGAAATTTATAGGCTTATTCCTCTTGTTTAGAAGTGTAACTCTGTACTTTTTCATTAAATTCCATCGACTAGGACCGGAGATATTAAATAGCAAAAATCGCAAAAATCGAGTCTCAAGGCTACCCCCTTCAGATTTGGCCAAAATCTGAAAGTTTGCAGAACTGATCGAGAATATTCTCACATATTCTACTCGTATAGTAGAACATATCTTATGACTTTTATTCAATTCCATACACTAGAAACTAAGAAATTAAATGTTAAACGTCGTACCCCAGAATTTGACGAAATCTGAAAATCATCGAAAATTGCGATTTTCATGAATTTTTTCTAACAGAAGGAATCGATGGATCGATTTAGAAATTTACAGGCTTATTCTACTCGTATAGATGTATGTGTCATCATTTTTTCATCCAATTCCATCCACTAGAACCGGAGATATTAAATAGCAAAAATCGCAAAAATCGAGTCTCAAGGCTACCCCCTTCAGATTTGGTCAAAATCTTAGAGTTCGTAGAACTGTTTGAAACAATTCTCACGTATTCTACTCTTATCGTAATTCATTTATCCAAGTTTGCAGGATTTTCTATACGTTTGATTCAGAGAAAAATAATATTGAATATGACATTCCAATATCTACCATCAAATGCTTTCATTTGTGATCGCTCCTTGGCTCCACGCGCACGTGCCATATCTTTTAGATATAGCCAGCAAAGGTGGTCCGAAATCCATTGAGTTTTAAATCTGTTCAAGTTCCCATCATACAAAAATCATTTCAGTTTATAATATCAAAGGAATTCATTACGACTAGACTGTTTAATCAAGCATAGCTAAAACTCTTTTAATGCAGCTTTTGAGGCCAATGTGTGCATACCCATTCGCCATGTATACTATTACTCACGATCACGAAAAATTTCGAGCCGTTTCTTTCAACCTCTCTCCTCTTCTACGACTCGCAAGCGCGAACCAAGCCATTCATCCGCTTGGATGCATCCGTAGTATTACACATTCATATTGGGTAATGTGATATCTGGATGGCGAATTTTTATTCAAAAGTTTTAGAGTGAGTTTGAATGAGATTTATGAATATCTCTTCATTTTTTTAAGCATCACGGTACACACTTTGCTGTTGATACTTCATGAATTTTTACTCACTGCATACATCTTCTGTTTTACGTACCTAATTTTTCTATAAATGCGTAAAATCCACAGTCTAACGTCGCATACGTGCAAACCGATACTATGACATCTCGCATAAAAATCTTATTACAATGCGTGCGGGTGATGTCGTTTGGTTAAGATGATCTGAAATGGGCTGTCGGTCCGTAATAGGGCAACGAACATGGAAATTTCGATTTTCTATCGCGAATTTTTTCTTCTCCGGTTTCCATTAGTACTTCCCTGGGAGCGCGGAACGTAAATGGAACGGTGGTGCACTTTCCATTAGAGGGAAATAAAATTGGATAGGACGTACGGCTGGTGCCCGCGTCGCGATTTCGTCGTCACGCGTTCTCTGTTTTCCCGCCGTCAATTTCGTGGCCGCGTTCCCATGCGAACGATCTGCGCTATCGTCGCGCGCAATCTTGTCGTGCTTTATTGCAGTCATGAGACACGGCCAGGTGGATAACGGAAGCCTTCTCCCGACTACAGGGAATAAGGGTGGCAGTGAACCGTGCGAGAAACCGTGGGAGTCGGAGATGAGATCTTGTTCGTAAACGCAATACGCCTCGATTTTTCATTTCCTACCGAGAAATCGACGAGTAAACTTTTATTAATTCCGTATCGTAAGTGAAACACGCAATTCCTGTACGCTTTACGACCGCCACCGTTTCACATCCGTACGGTATGTACTCGCGCACTGGCCGTTGGGATAACAAGGTTAATTTTTTACATTTGTCATATCACATTTTACTACCCTCCTGAAACTTATTATAGAGTTCTTCTCGTCTAGCTTGTCCCCCGCGTAAAAAGGTCTCTCACTCTTTCGCGTAATTCTCCCTCAAAAAGATTAAATGCAAAAGGGCGGGATGGTTAGTTTTTACATTCGTTACGCTTTTCACCAGACCCTGGCCCCCGTGAAATCGTTTGCACATGCTGGTTGTAGTATGAGTGGCGGGGGTTTACGACCAGAGGAATTATCATATTTTGAGCGGAATTAGAAGTTGCGATACGGATTAACGGTCCCAGACAGGTTTTGCGGTCCGCTTGGAAAAGGCAGCGAGGCCGGGAGCAATCGTCGCATCAAAAAAACATTTTCGTCGGTGTATTAAAAACGACGGTTAGACGCCGTTTTTAACCACGGGCTCGTTTGTGAGTTCGCCGTCGCGCGTTTCACGCTCGTCGAGCTTCAGCAGTAAAACAAAAATGGATCTCCCGTGACGAGAGACGGTCATGCGTCGTCAGCCCGGAGTAGAACGGGAAAAAGCTTTGCGCGCGGGGTGTGGCGTACCCGATAAATCGCGCGAGGTACAAAGGGAATCCTCGAACAGTCTCGGCTCTCAAGAGGATAACCTTTTTAGCGTGGCCTACCTGGCAGAAACAAGAAGTTCACGATCTCGCCGCTGAATATTACGGGACAAGTGACCGCAGAGAGGAGAATCTAGTTTTTGCAGCTTAAATGGGGGCTACCGTTTTATCCCCGGGTGCAACGCTGCAACTCTATTTGCGGCGAGTCTCCCTTTAATCTTAACTTTTCTAACTGCGAGAAAAGTAAAGGGTCCTGCTACTATCTTCCTCCGATGCGACCTTAACGAGCCACTCGATCGCGTTTTCCTATTTGTCAAGATGGTATAAAAGTTTCGAGGGGAGACTTAATTGATCTAGAAACCGTTGTTTGTACCGAGCGGGGAAACAGGCTTCTCGTAGAAATAGGAATTCGAAATGGTTAACGAGATTATCGGAGGACAATCGTCGTCGCGATTGAATTACAGAGGGCGTGGAAACAGTGTCTACGATGTAAGGTACCTCCCTATCAAAGACGCTGCTCGGGAACAAGTGTACGGTTGAACGGTAGCGCATCGGGCGACGCTATTTACCATTGGATTAATATTCCTTTGGTGCCATCGCGGCTGTTTCGTTCCCGGGGGCTCCTGGTGCGTTGCCAAAAGCGCATACTATTTCTTCTGCGCCGCAACCGGAAAGTCACCCACCCCGTCCCGCGATAGGCATGCCGGATATCATGAAACCGCGGGTCAGTCCGAGGTTAGGCGGACAGCCGGGTAAAAGCGAGCTCGAATAAATTAATTAACCGGCGAGATAGGGTCGGACGGGAAGATGGAAGGATATTAAGTCACGGTTTAGGACCGCGTACACAGAATTCCCGTGGTTCATTACCGAAGAAAGGATAATTCGAGATAGCTGAATTTCCTGGTATGTATTAATCGGTTTAATTGCCCGCTGGAAATGTTTATGTTAATATCACGAAATAACGGTATAAGGATCTCGTAACAGTTTATAGGATAGTTTAACGACGGAATGATGATGACAGGGTTTGGCTAATGAATAGGAAGGGTGTTGCCTCCCTGAAGATGGGAGTGGGTATCCCCTCTTGAATTAATTGGCGTGGGTGGGAAAGCGATTAAGGCAACGTGCATATCTCGTGCATCTCGTCGGGGAATCGAGAAAATCCCGAGTCCGAAATACGCTCCGCCAGCGTGCGGCTATCGCGTTGCTTATCAAACAGTCATAGCTGACATTCGTTCTCCCTGCTGACGTTGCAGCGTGCACGTGAAGAATTCATCCGCCTGTCCTCCTTGCAATCCCTTCTGCTCCGCGTACTCGGTACACAATAGGGAATGGGTTGTGTTAGTCGCAACAGTTAGAGAATGGAAAACGAAGAGATCTTATTAAAGTCCGGTTCCGCCCGCCCTTCCCCTCGCGGTTCCTTAAAGTTTCCCCGGGATATTTAGTAGTTACCGGTTCCGCTGCGTCGCGATACGTAAAACAAGACCAACTTCTCTTCAAGATGCTCGTTTACCAACTGATAACGCGCGAGCGCCGGTTGACGCAAACGAATCTCGTTTCACGAAATTATTTAAACATCGGTTAACATCTAATTGCTGAAAGTTTTACCACTCACAGGGCAAGCTTGATCTTCCTCGTCCCAGCGGAAACGGCAGTTCACTCGGCCGTTGCACTGGAGAATCGCCGCGATGCAGGTCGCGTCCTCGCAGTAGTACTCGTCGTCCGCGCAAGCTGCAAGAAAAATAAATCAGACGACTAATTACCATAGTATAAGGGCAGCCGCGTCTTTCGGTTCATCTTCTATCCCGGTTACGCCTTGGGATTACTGTTCCATTAACGCGAGATTTAAACTGCGACGGGATCTTTTAACGCCCTTTGGCTGTTAGCTTTCCCGCAGCATTAAAGCAGCAGCGCCGCAAGGGGGAAAAGTGGCATCGGTCGGATAGCAGGATTTGAAAAACGGCATCTCCCAAGGGCTGTTACTAATCCGCCATTCACGTGTCTATAACACGGCCGAGCGATGGTAAAGAAATTTTCATTTGAAATCTTATCGTCCCGGGAGATAGGGAAAATAAGTGAATTTCGCTCGGGTCCGCAGGCAAGTCACTCGTAAGATATTAGTTCCTACGCGGTGAATGCGCCACGGGGAAAGGACAGAAATTCTTCTCGTGCCGGAGAGAGAATTTCGTACGCGTAACCGTAGCGAGGCTTTACTCCATTTGCCATTCACCCGAGTCCCCAGTCTCCATTAATACAGAATTCATATCTCTCCTCTGATTATTTTCCAGACGTGAGTCCGGTTAAGCCGATTATGTCTTTTTATCGATAGCGTCGTAATTATCGGTTACGGTCTCTCAGGTTTGTCCGAGTTTAATCGTTGAATTCATTCTTTCAATTCGGCATGAATAATCAAGAAAAAGATAAAGAGGTTTAAGAGACAAAGGACTGCACGGATTTAATAATGAGAAATCCTTCGGATAAGGAATAAACGAATCATATTTTTTTCACCCGGGCGCTTAGAAAAATTCTACTACCGCGTTAACGATTAGTACAGCATTTATCTAATTGCTGCTCGCTCCTAGCTCATTTTTTCACCCACGGGCACACCTATAAAACACGCGGGGCATTAATTCCCTGATCTCCATTAGACCGTATCTCTCTATTCCCCGGCTTCCGGCGTGAAGCACGCCGCTGTTAAATTTAATGAAACTTAACATCGAAATTACTTGCGTGCCGCGAACAAAGAGCCACGGTGATATTCGCACGGCGTGCCATCTAATGGAAATTAAACTTTCTTGTTCGCGCTCCTCGTGAAAGACCAGCCAATTACTAGTGCGAACTCTATTATCGGGGGATGTTGTCTCGTTAAAAGATATAATTAGGTTACAACCACCTTTTGTCCTCACGCGTAACCCCCATTATCAATGTCGATTCTTCCGTTTCCCCCCTCCCCTGTGAAACATCGATTTTAATTAATCATTTCATCCGATCAGCCCGGCGCAACGGCTTTGTCCGCATCCTACATGTTTATTGTCCCTAGCCAGAGACGTTAACAATTGGTTCGAATATACGTAATGTGATTACGCATCTTCGCGTGATATCGGGTTTCACTTAGGGAAGCGTAAAATTTCCGTGAGGTATTCGGTGATTACACACGGGGGAGTGCATCGGATACGATGCGTGCGGGCGATTGGAAAGCAAACAACGCGATAATGTTCCGAGGATACTTGAGGCGACTCCCCCTTACGTACGGCGTAACCGATTCGTTTCGCAGCGGGGATAATACCGTGTTGGATATATTACGGTGAAAGCTCGTCGAACGGTTCGACAATTAATCGTACAAGGGGGCGGCGCGTGTGTATGGGGTTTGCGGAACACTCACGTTTGTCCCCGGCGTCTCTGTCCCTGATCGCTGTCATCACGGCCTCGAAGCTGCTGTTCAACGCTTTAGGCTCGGCGTAAAACCTGACAAACGCGGTATTGGTGGCGATGAGGACGGTGTCGGCGATGCTGCCGCAGAAATTCTTCTCTCTCGAGGGCATGTCAGTGCGTTCTTTGAATATGTCCACGAAGTTGGCGTCGCACTCGTTTGGTCGTTGCAGCTTGAAGCTGAGATCCGGGAACATCAGCTGAATCTGAAAGTTGTACGTGTTTCACCGCGATAAAGCTCCGTCGGCTTCGAGGCTCCAAACGCCTGCCCTATTTTCCCCTACCCTTCTGTCCGACCCGATGTCACCGGCGATGACGAACGGTGAGAAGCTCAAAGGATTTTCACCAATTAGGCGGTACATTTTACGAGGACCGGGTCACAATTACTGCCCGTTTTTCCGTCGGACGTGATTTCGTTTGACCGGATCGTATCAAAGGCACAAAGGCGAATCTTCGCAACGGTCCCAATCGCACTGATAGATGAACTCTGAGACGCAACGCGGCGACTACTACTACTACCACGTCTACCAACGGAATCGATATCTTGTTTGATTTTACCTTCCAACCCTCCTTTACGGTGATGTTCCACAAGCAGTCCAACGGGATGCCTTCCTTCTCCGACAAGCTCTTCCTGTCTGCCACGTCGTCGCTGTTAATGATCGCCTGCACCCCGGTCACGTCCCTTACGCACGGTTCCGGTTCCGGTGGCACTCCCGCTGTGAATCACACCTATTACAGTCTATTACACTTTCCCCAGAGTGTCACCGTCGCGCGCGTGGGCGTTTACTTATCGCGCGTCGCATTTCCCGATAGGCTCCTCCTCGGTCTCGTAGAAAAATCCAAGTGCGAACTGAATAGCGGGGTAGAAATAAAAGCAAAATCCCGTGGGCATTGTTCGCGATATAATTAATTTCCCATTCCGAATCGGCGTTATATAACGGGCACAGTTCGTGGCCGGCACAATGAAAGGGAGGCGCGCGGGAGAAAATGAATGAAACGTGGCAAAAGATTCACCGAACCCGTGTCCCGCCCTCCCCCCGCACCGCGCCTGATTAATTTCCCCTCTCGCGAGTGTTCTTGAATTTGAGCGGCCCGCGTTTTAAATGTTTGGCCCTCCGCGTTAAAGAGCGGATGGAAAGCCGGGCGTTTTGGAGCGTGTTAAGAGAGCGACGCGATATTTAAACGGCATTCATCGCGTTCGAGCGAGGCTCAAATGCGCGGTTATAATGAACGGTACGAAGGCCTGCGGATGAATAGTCGAGTTCTGGTAATTCCGGTACGTATCGGCCTTTTCCGCGGGAACGGGACATTATTCAACAAAGGAAGTTACGATATATGTATATCTATCGAGCACGTATTCCGCCGGTGTTATCGATTCTGCCCATAGAACCATGTGCAAAAGCGAAACTTTCATATGCTATTAAGCTTCGTTAGTACAAACTGCACTTCAACTCGTGTGTATGAAGCACTCTTCAATTTCCCGAATCAATCCCGGATCGAATTTCGAAATCGCTACGGTTTAAACGATCGTTCTTCATGAGCTTTAACTCGCTTCAAGATGTAATGAGACTACGGACGTACAAATTAAAAATTCTAGGAGTAATAGTAGGAATTCTGTACAACTTTTAATTGACTCGATTCATTCTACGGTTTTCTATGTGACTGTCAGTGTGCTAATTCACGTGTCTGAAGCACTCTTCAATTTCCCGAATCAATCCCGGATCGAATTTCGAAATCCCTACGGATTAAACGATCGTTCTTCATGAGCTTTAACTCGTTTCAAGATGTATCAAATTTAAAACCAGTAGAAATCCAATACACCTTTTAAGTGACTGTATTTTTGATTCCACGATTTTCTACATGACTATCAAAATTCCAACTCATGTGTCTGAAGCACTCTTGAGCTTCCCGAATCAATCTGAACAGGAATGTCGAAATCGTAACATTTTAAACGATCAAATAAATTATTTCATTAGTTACAACTTGAAATGAACGAATATATTCAGAAATGAATAATCGAAGGAATTCCATACATCATTTAATTGACCGTTTTAAATTTATTCGGACTCGTTATATGAGATACTTCTTCGTTACGATGACATTATGATTTACTCAATTGTGTGTGTGTGTTTTTTTTTTCATTACAATCTTTCATTGGAATATTTGTCAGATTTTTGATAAAGAACACTTGGGCTTGTGAACGAACGTTATTTTAGTCGAGTGCGCTAGTTTTTCGACACGAGTCCGGGCGATTTATTATCCCGTACAAGATAAAAAAACTTCGCGCTGAGATCGCGGGCTCGGGGAATCCCGGCCGGATTGGAAGCTGCCCAACATATTCGCCGGGGCTAATGCCCGAACGAGAATTCTAATCTGAGAACCGCCCGTTTGCCAATCGGTTTTGTTTTTAATGAATGGCGAACGACATCTCGGCCGCGCCATAAATTTCCCCGTATACTTTCGCGCCGCCTACGGAATCGTAAAATCCATCGACACGAGATAACGCGGCGGTGCTCGTCGGGAAACAGACCGCGACAAAAAGGTTTATTTTACGCCTCGGTTCACCCGCGATAATGGTTACTACATACATATAAAGCCCGTCGGCTTGTTTACGACCGCGTTAAATCGACGCGGAAATTTTCATCCGAAGCGTGGATTTCACTTTTACGAATAAACCTTCAACGTGATTTGTCACATAATCCGTATGAATTAGAGGAGGTCGCGCAGGCACCGATGCGGAAGACACCGCTAAAAGAGATCTATGGAGAGCCTCGATAGTTCCTACCCGGTAGTGGGTGTGTTCTCGTTCGTCCCGGTGGCTATGAATTAATTTTGGCCTCCATCCGCGCCTGCACCGTGAATTCATCTATTCCTAAAGTGTCTCGTAATTTCTCGACCGAGAACTACCCGAGCCCGGTGGAATCCCCCGGCGTTGTTAAAAGCCACGAATGTTATTCTTTCAAATATCTCCACGGCTTTTCGGGATAAAATTGCTTGAGCTTGTTAAAAAGCAATTAGTACAACTAAGTAAAGCGTATCAAGGATTCTTCGTACATACGAACGGTATATTAAAATTCTTCGCGTGAAACGATTTACGGTACGACGCTGTCGATTCCCTTTAATTCATTGAATCTCGTAAAATGGAATGTAAAATTCACGCGAACATAACTGGCAACGAAATGAAGAAATAATTTATTTCTTATCGATCCATCCATATATGTCGGAGCATTTTATTTCCCCCGTGCCCCGTAATCTCGGGCCGCGATGACAGATTTTTAAAATCGAAGTCGTTGCGAGGAAAGTGTCGCGCGCGCGGCATTCGGTGGGAACGTGACGTACGGTGAAAAACGAGAAAGAGCCGGTATATATCGTAATACCGCGGACTTACGATAGGTCGGTCTCGGAATCATGCTCCATACGGCCCTGAATCCCTTGTCCTCGATGCTCTCGTCACTGTGGAATCGCAGCCAGAGGTATCTGGTCTTCGACGTGATCTCCGGGGGAAAATTCCTGCCGCAGAAGTTCCCGAGGAGATTGGAGTAGCCGTGCTGCCCGTCACGTACCTCGAGGTAATCGTAACGACAGTTGGTGCTCTCCTCGAGCTTGAACGCGTCCCGAAAGTCGAGCTTCAGCAGCATACCTTCGCTCGCTGGAAAACGAGAAACGACTTTTAACCCATTGTGCCGTCAGAGAGGGGAACAGCGTTTCGCCCGTTGTTCGCGATAAGTTCTTCTCATATTTTTCAGCAGTTAGAAACGATTCAACGAGTCCATTGTCGTCGTTCCAGTCGTTTTTTCTTAAATCGAAATATCTACGTATATCCGGTACATTGATACCTGAGAAAATTCAAATCGACGGATAACGGTTCGAATTATTTGGTGGAAAAACGAGACTCAGGTGGATTGTTCGAGTTCCCCGCGAACCTATTCGGCTCCTCGCACGAGAAATATTCTAATGTCGTTAGCCTCGGTACCTCGTCGCCTCGTGGCACTTGGCCAGGGGTAATCGTCCCGGTTGTCGTGTAATTTTTTTCACGCACGCTACTTTTCCATCATGCTTTTTATTCGCCGTAATGGGGTATTTTTTTTTTCTAGTGAAATTCGGTTTATAAAACCGTAATTATTTTATGCATACATATTGCGTATTATCATTTTTACTAAATTATGTATAAAATCTGCGGTTCATCGATTAGAACCAGAATCTCGTATAAAATTCTGTTTGACACGCGGTTTTCCCATTCCCGGCGACGGCTTCCATCGCGATAAATCAGAGAATACCGACGTGACCCCCGGGGAGCGTGTTAACGCGCGATTCGTAAAAATCACACGGCTTGTGCTTAACGTATAAATTCCGGGCGCGATGCAATCTGCAACGAGGCTGCTGGGATGCAAACCCAGTAGTAACGCGCTGCTCGCGCGCCTTCACTTTCACTCGGGCGAGGATTATCACGGGAATTATTCGCCGTGAATCGATCGTTACAATTTCATTTTATCTGGCTCGATCCAATAGAGCCAGCAGGATTTCGCGGCCTGCGGGCTGGCATTAGAGTATAACCGCCGCCCTTTGCACCGTTCGTGGGTAATTTCCGCTCTATCGAGCAATCGCTTGCTCTTTCCGTATAATTATTTGAACGGGAAACAAGATTCTTCCTTTGAAATCGGCGCGTGTACATACGGAATTTCGTGATCGGTTTCCCGTGCCGTTTTAATACCGTAACTCTCTTGCGCGGTGGTAGCGAGAATCCGTGAAATAAAAGGCCGATAGGAGATGTGGCGCAGGTACGCTCGTAAATATCCGCGGAATAAAATATCTCCGTGTTGCCGTTCGCGTTACAATTTATACATCTACCACCTGCTAAGGAAATTATCGGAGGATTACGTATCGGTTTATGTTAGGGTAGCCCGTCAGTTTCTTCCGTTAAGTAGGTGCTCGTAAAACTCCGAGGTCAGTGGAGTGTGCAGAAAAAACATGGCGAAAATTTATTTACGGATTAAGAGATACTATAAGTCGATCTTGATACAAGAATAATATTTTTTTTTAATAAAAATCAATACAAATTAGGTATATCGATGAATCATGTAGTCATGTATACATTTAGGAAGTATACTTTGAAGCTTACTTCTTACTTATCGCCCATTCTTTTCTTTGGCACATTAGAAGGTATGCAATTTGTACTTCTATACCTTCGTTTTTCTATTTGATGCATAGTGCTTGTGAGAAGCATGCTTAATATCACGGATCAGAACTTTTACTTCACAATTTCATGAGTAATCGAGGTGAATAAAAATTGACCATATTCTCTGACGTACATATATTTTTTTGATAATTACTTGCACTCTTCGTGAATCGAAAAAAAAAACACCTTAAACCGTCTTTCAAGTTATTATTAACGTTTTTCCTAGCATCGTACTCGCGTAAGATATTATTATTATTTTCGCGCACGGGTGCCTATTTATGTCACGGTATGAATGAAACTTTTGGCCATCGGCTCTCGAGCAACCCACGCGTGCCATTTTCGTCCGAAGGACAGAGTTCGAAGGAATTCGCGGAGACCGTCATTGAGGATGATCTCTGTTGTCGCGCGAGCTGCGAGGGAAAATGGTGCGAACGTTTCTGGGTCTCCCTTTTGAATGGTGGATTCTCAACGTGGTCCGCGTTCTATCAGCAGTGGCAGAAGCGAGGGATAGGGACAGAAAAGGAAAGAAAGGTTTGCGACCATTTTCTTAAAGGGGGAGGAAGCGTCTTTAAACCGACGGGAATCTCACCCCCAAACCGCTGTCCTTCGTTTTCGCGTGGAAATGCCTCGGCATTCCAGTTACGGAACGGTCGATCGCATTTTTTTTTCACGGATTCCTACCGCCTACCTTCGCGCCTCATTATCTTTAAATCGTGCCTTCCGTTTCATATTCGTAATTATTAAACACTCATTCTCTTTTATTAACAAAAATTCTTACTCGAATTATTTGCTTCGACAGAAACATTAATATTAACCCTTTGCATTCGAGAGGTGGCACACGGTCAGAAATAATTGTTGCTATTGAAAGAAACAATTAATAATAATTATGATACGTCAATTTGCATGTAAGAAATTTACGAAATATTTGCGTAAAAATTCCTCGAGTGCAAAGGGTTAAAAATTTGGGAGCAATTTTTTAAGGTACAATATATTATGCGATTTCTTGGTCTTATTATTATTATTGAGCTATTAGGGTTAAACGGTTGTAAGTAAGGGAAATTTCGGCGATCGTCGAAACGTCTGTAACATCTATCCGCGTGGCTCACGGGCGTTGTCAATGTTTAACGCGAACTTCCGCGACGTTTCTGCCACCGTGAATGCCACTTACGCGCGGAACGAACGGTTTCCGTCACCGGCACGAAACTTCTCTTCTCTCTCCGGTTCGCGAGATCCAAGGAATGCGCGAGTATCCGAGCGCGTTACGTGCGCAACCGCGATATTAGCGTGTACCGCAACGTGTTCCATCCCCGCATTCCTCCGGGGATCATCCGTCTTGGAATTGTGCCACGACCGTCGTCGCTACCTCGTAATTCTCCCTGTAACCCCGGTTTTCTAATGTTCAATCATTTATTATCTGCTCGCATCATCCGCTTCGGTTTTATCCGCGTCCCTCCTTGCAAGTCTAATTTCTGAGGACACCGTCTCATCGGGAATCGATCGGGAAAATCCTGTAACGGAAGGTTAACTCGGAGCCAGCGTATGGTCGCCGCCACACGTTCAAGTCTCGGAATGGAACGATCGTCCCGCGAAAAACAAGACAATCGGGGAAACGGGCACGGGTGAAAACTCGAGTAAAGAAACCCGAAGTTTTTACTCGGAAATTCCGTTTTTTACTGTTTCTTACTCGGTCCAACGGATTTCACCATAGTAGAAGGGATAACGACGCGTCTTGCCTGCAAGCTGAATGAGCTAAACCGTTCGAACACGGACAATTCGGCGAACAGGGAGATTTTTCGCGCGGTGAAAAACAACGTACGCACGAGTCGCCCGGAATCGAGAGCAAACAAGACGTTCCGCTAATCCGCGGCGCGTCCCGCAAAGCAAACACGTATCTTTACTTTCGAGTGAATTCGGTTTTATATAAACAAAAGCGGATTTCATCGAGCCTGAGGCACCGACGTTTCATACGGGAAACCCACACATATATTCCTTGGGAAATACGATTTTTCCGCGGCAACGTGAAACGCGTGCGTTTAAATACCTGACTCGATGATCGGCTACGATGTTAATATTCCCTTCTTTTCACTTGGGAACGGTTCTCACGGGAAACGACGAAATTTATGGGGCGAATATTCTAACGTCAGCCACGTTAACGACGTCGGTTTTACAACCTTCTTTCCCTTCGCGAGTTTCATCTTAATTATTTTCCTCGTAACATAGCTCGGCGAAAACCCAATTCCGATCGGCGGTGATTTCTGTTTCTGAAGCGGTGAAATTATAATATCGCGGGGCGCACGTGGTGGCGACGCGTTCGCGAATTCGTGCATTTAAGAGCTCAAGGAGACGGTGAATAAATATCCGGGCACGGTGTTTCGCGCTCGCCGGTGCGAACGAGCAAAACTTTATCGCGATTTTATTTCAATTTTCTCCCGGGGAATAAAATGGGTTGGGTACCTCCTCGAGGAGAAGATCTCCGCGCTTACTTTTTGTCCGAGTTAAACCCTCTACAGGGACCACCATTGTAACTTGTCCCGCGAGTTATTTTTTTGCCGACGGTATGATTTATGACGCGGCCACCCTCTCTCTTTCGCGATACACCCGGAATCGTATAATGTATCCATTTTCCGTAGGGGAACCGCCATCAAAACCGGGCGAATGGTCAGCGATAATGGGTAACCGCAACGGGGGTAACAGTTTTTCCCGTGTTGCCGATTAATATCGGGCGACGAGGAAATTATTAGACGCGTTGTTCGACCGGGCGTAAAAAGGGGAAACCGCGTTCGTTAAATTTTATTTAACCCGAGCGTGATCTCGCACGGTATAAAAAAAAGGACAAAAAAAATACAGGGAAACGAAACGTTTTTACGGTTTTTATTAACGAGCCGTAGACCAATGAGCGGGATCCCGCGGAAAACGTTTGCCAGGGCGGTTGTACCACGAGGTTGCGTTGACTATATTTTACAAAGGGGGTTAACGCTGCTTGGCCATACTTCACGTTACGGGGTATTAGGCGGCTTAAAGACGCTACGGCTTCGTGAAATAGAGCGGAGCACGGTTCCTTTACATTCGCATCAACCGGGGGGAGAAACGTTTAAACGAGTTCCCAACGACGGGGGGTGACCGTGAACGGTAGCACCGTGATCCGCCATGAAAACCGACCGTTTTCGGAGATACGCCCTTAAGGGGGGCTGTCGAGACAGATCCTACCGGGGATTTTATGTACAGGCGTTTCTCTGCTTTATCTCTACTTCGGGACTCGCGTGCTCCTCGACGCTCGATCGATAGAACAAAAATCTAGCTTCAATGATATAAATCGATAAAACTTTTCGCCGCTCGAGTTCGTACTCTCTTCTACTGGATTTAATCCAAACTCTTTTTATCTCTAGGGTCAAGGGAAAGAATTAGCATATCGTCACAGCCGGCTCTAGATCTATATATGCTGAGAATAAAAAGGTAATAGCGTTGAGAGTCTGACTGACTCTATCA
>SHCU01000227.1:60914-71352 GCA_004307685.1 Ceratina australensis | reverse complement strand
AAGAATATCGTTTCTATGATATTATAGATCAAACAATATGTTGTCTCTTATATCTGTAGATCTGTCATGTCAATCAGTCTCTTGTCAGCTGCGAACTTGAACGGATCGCCAACTAACATTGTATTAATTATACGTACATATATTCCTACGCGTGTACTATATATATTCTCTGTTTGAAGAGCAACAATTTTATAAAAGATCTTCACCTAATATTTACGAAAAAATTCTCCGAGCGCAAGAGTTCGAATAACGTCGAAGGCACGCGTGTCCGATGGTCGCGGAGGGGATGGACACGCGGCGTGGTAAATAGGCCGCGTTTCCGGAGTAATTAGGAAAGAAGTTGCGCCCTTTGGTCTCGTTACCTCGAGGGAGATCAAGCGTATCCGTTTAACGAACTGCTGCTCGAGCCATTCTCTCCGTAACCCCGCGGAACGGAAGTGGGTTCGATCGGCGTTTCATCCGAAGCGAATGCTTATTCAACCTCCAACCGACTGTGATCTCATTAACGTGGCCGAGTAGCTCCTGCTTAAAACTGTCCCACATTTCATAATGATACCTACCGATGTCACCGCGTGTGCCGGCAATTAAAAAAAAAAAATGGTTCCATCCGTGCAATTAGGACCTCCTTCCGATGCCCGGGTTCACCCGGAAGGGCTACTTGGCCCGTTTCCCATGAAACTTCACCGATCAGGGCGCATCGGTCCAGGCGTAGAAGGAATTTAAAGAAAGAAAAAGTACAAGAACCGTGTTATATACCAGAGATCCATTGACTTCGACTTTCCGTTCCAGTTTCCAACCGGTCATGAGACCGGCAGCAGAATCTGTGCTTCACAGCCGAGCGGATCTTGCCTTAAGTCGAGAGAAAGAGAGAGAGAGGAACGTTATCGCCCAGCTACCGTTTTCAGAACTTTTCACCCTCGTGACCCAGTCCCTTTCTCCGAGAATTTCACTCGATCGCAACACTCCTCCTATTCGTTTTTATCGCTTCTTTTCATTTTTTTTTTATAAACGGATGAATCGTCCTTATATATTTAATTGGATCCTCGAATACCCCGTGTGTTTACGGCTGCGCTCTCGGGGCTATATCGATTCGCGATTGTTTCGGTAATCGGTACACGCATTCAGGATTTTAGCATTAACCACGATCGTGTGCGTTTTCCCTGCTCGGATTCATATAAATCCAGATTTGCATCGCGCATGCATAGAGGGGGACAAGCAATCTCGGGTATCCGCGTTATATCGAGCAGAGTCTTCTCCCTCGCGATCGTTCATCAATTCCGGCGGCCAATTCCACCGATACGCGTATTGTATCTATATCGCTCCGGGCGATTTCGTCTTTGGCGTTAACTTCGGATTGTTCCAATTAAACTTTGATCGCTACCCCCCTCATCCTTTACTGTCGAAAACGCGATTCGAACACTGACCTTTGTGCCGATCCTCGATGGTACTCGAAAAGTTTCGACGATCCGCCGCTGCTCGTCGCCGGCTCGAGAATTGTTGAGTTTAACGAGTTCGACGCGTTCAGCCAAGAAGTCGAGGTAAGAACGGTCCTCAACAATAACAACCGATTACGCACTTGAAACAACAAGGGCACCGTCGCGAGTCGTATTAACAAATCAGTCGCGGAACGTCGCCCGATCAAACTTCCTCGGATCCCATTCCTCGGTTATTGACGTTCGGCTCGGATAATTGGGTGTCGTAATTTACGGCCGGCGCTTAATACGCGGTAATCGCCTCGCTCGGATGTAATGGCGGCTTCTGATGGTCCAGTCTCTTTAATGACTGGTTACAGTCCCTTGTTCGTCACTCAACGCGGACATATTCGATTCCCGAACAGCCCTTTGTCCTGAACTTTCCATTATTCTTTAGCGGGCAGCGTTATCGCTACCAGACATTACATAGGATTATCCAAATGGAATCTCATGGCTAACATTTTTTCTTTTTTTACTTTGAATATATGCTCCATTAAGCTCCGCACGTTCCGTGGTTAACATGGCTCTGACAACGGGCTCTCAAATTTTACAATCGTCTAGACCCGGATTACGATATGTATAGCGGAATATTCGTTAATGTTCGAATTAAAGATCTTTCAACGACGTGGTTTCCCCTGTACGTACGTACGGCGTTAAGAAAACGATTTCACGTGCGGAACCGTTTTCTTATCAGGGCGTAAAGCAATTGTAGCTCCTCCTCCTCCTCCTCTCCCGCTTATCGGGACACAGACGGGGAGGAAAGAATGTTATCAGGGAAAATGTACACTTCTAAGCACGTATTCAGCGCACGTTGTAACAATTTAAGCCCCGGCAGCTCTGTAACCCACGAGCCGCGCGTAAAACCGGGCAAAAATAAGGCATCGATATCTGATTGTGTATGATTTATGAGTCCGGCTCACTCGTTACTCGTTTCGTGTCACGTTATTTATTTGAAACCGCGCGTCGGGAATAAATTATTCGACGATTTCACCAGTTTCACGAGCGCGCGCACGCGTTCGCCTCGGACCTATCGTTTCCAAAACTCGGCCGAGGACCAGAGGCGATCGTGGATACTATTTTCGTTCATCAGAAGAAGATTTCGGTGTACAGCCTCGTCGACCCTGACTCAATTTCGAACACGACCCGGCTGTCCTCGTTTGCCTAATCCGACGCGTTTCGAGATATTTTGATCTGAAAAGCTACGAAACAATCATTTTTTCTACTATTTCCGCTTCGACTTCCGAACTTCTAATTTTAAATATATTTCACATGAATTCCCGTGTATGAAGATTTTATTTGGCTTCACGTCTTTAAGAGACTTTAGGTGACAGGTTATTTGATTTAAGTGGTCTCAATCAGGAAGTAAAAAAGAAGTACCCGATCATCTTAAAGGAATTAGTTCTTGCAATTAGATGAAATGTTTCTCAGGGGGAATTGGTTACCGTATTTTATTATTTTCTATGAACGTTTGGTATAAATCGAATGAATGAATTTCATTCTATGAAAATTTTATTCGACCCCCGAGGCTTTTAAGAGGTTTTAAATGACAGCTTCTATTGACCCTCTTCGAATATTCGATTTAAGTATTCCTGAGAAGTAAAAAGGGTCTACTCAATCATCTTGGAGGAATCAGTTTTTGCAGTTCGATGAAATATTTGTCGAGAGCCAATCGGTTTCTGAATCTTACAATTTGAAAAGTTTTATATGTACATTTCGAAATTCATTGTATCAAAATTTTATTCGTTCTCCCAAGACTTTCGAAGAAATTTTAGAAGTCAAGTTTCATTAACTCTCTTCGAGTATTTAACTTTAATATTCCTAATCACGAAGTAAAAAAGAAGATGGTATTCGATCGTCTTGGAGGAATCAGTTCTTCCAGTTCTCAGAAATATTTGTCGACAGCCAATGGGCTTCTGAATCTTACAATTTGAAAAACAATTTGTATTAATTTCGAAATTCATTGTACCAAAATTTAATTCGTTATCCCGAGGCTTTCTAAGAAATTTCAGAAGGCAAGTATTATTGACCCTCTTCGGGGTATGTGACCTGAGTATTCCTAATCACGAGGTAAAAAACAAGGCGGTACTCGATCATCTTGGAAGAATCAGTTTTTGCAGTTCGATGAAATATTTCTCTTTGGGGGGTGGAATCGGTTTCCAGTCGTCGTCCCATCCCAAGATTTATCGATTCGTTATCGAGGCGCGCGACCACGGTTAGGTGGAACGCGGCGCACGGACCCTGGTCATGATTTATTATTTCGACCCGCATTCGTCGGATCGTTTTATGCAATTACTCTTCCGTGGGTGTCGCGTCGCGTCGACGGGCAACGTCGAGAGCGGGTAAGAGCATCGGTTGTTGTTTGCCCGTCGCGGGCCGTAATGCGTTTCCATTACGCAGGGAATCGGCATCCGTCGACGACGATACACCATCCGACGGCTATTAATTTCATCTCGCAGCTCGTTTATTAGGAATTCGTCCGTGTTTGTATCGCGCGAAGAAATAAAATTGCCCGATTCCGTCGATCCTGAAAAATTCTCGGTAATTCCTTTTACGGATGGTCGAATCGTTAGCTACAGTATCAATCACGAGGCTCGCTGGCTCGGTATTCGGAAAGTTTCGTCCGCAGACCGCAAGCTGCGACAACGAGCAACTTACACGTACGAATGGACCCGGAGCACGGCGCAGTTAGCGTAGCTGAGTTAATTTCTCGAGTTAGGCGAGATAAGTGGGGACCGGGTCCGACAATAAATTTATTCCCTTTGATGGGAAGAACCGTTTCCCCCGATGCTCCGTGCCGCGAATGCGGAACGCACCAGCCCGGAGATAATTTTGCGAGCTGGATTTTTGCCCCTATGTACATTATCCGGGAATTCAAAGATTTTTAAGTATTCAAGCCCGGAGGATCGTGAGACGGTCCGAACGTCTTAGGGTAATCCGTGGTTCATTTTTTCAACTTAGAACGGAGATTGACCTACCTTCCAAGACCCTCGTGCAGTCGGTAAAGTTCGGATAGTTATCCGGGTAATTCGGGCTATAAAATTCTCGCTTGATCTCATCCCCCACCGTGAATTTCTCGCACGCGTCTGGCACATGTCTCATCTGACGTCGTATCACGTCGCTCGCGACGAACGGGCTCGACGTCGTTGCGCCGCTGACGGTCTTCGCATTTTTCCAACTGGCACCCCGCGTTCCCACTATCTGCACACATATTTACAGATCTTTCGATAAGTCGAATTTCCAATAATAATCTCTACGTAAAGAAACAGATTAATTCGTAAACAATTACGAGGTTTAACGCGTTGAATATTCTGCACGAATTTAGTTCATTGTTTCATGATTGATGATTTACAAACGAGCAATAATCCTGTAGTAATCAGGTGTCGCCAGCGTTAATTAAATGGCGGATTCAACGTAGCTCTAGGCCGTTGATAGTGCTAAATTATATGTAGTTATCTGGCTGGACGCGGAATTATCAGTCACGCGTAAAATTGATCCGCGTTAATTGATTATCGTCTAGGATATTCTGATAACAATTTCATTTCTTATGTTGAACGTTTTTTTTTTACGATTGGTAACCGTCGTCGAGCCGAGGTTAACAGGTGAAACCTGATACACGGACTTACGTTGTCAAAACCTCCCGTGGAAGAGTTCTCCAGGTCGGATGGTTCTGGCGTCGACTGGATAAACGACCGCGGGGCGGATAGATTTATCATCCGCCTCGTGTTCGGGCCAGCGGTAGAGATCTCCGGTTTTCCTTCGTCATTTTCCGTGCGCGACGTCGTCATCTCCATCTCCTCCGGGCTGGCCTGTCCTACCAATTCCACGGCGACTCGTACCCCGGGGCTGGTGGAACCGTCCGCGTGCCAGGAAGTTGTCCGACGGAATTTCTCGATGGATTTCGTCTCCCCCGTGGACCGTTCCGTGCTGGCCGACCACCAGGACAACGTTCGGTTGCTGCTGCCTCTCGCTTCGTCGTCGCTGCTCCACGATGATTCCTTCCTCTCGCGTGTGGCTGCCGCGGCCGTACCAGTGACTGAAACGTAAATCGCCCAACAAAACTCGTTATTGACTGCTACTCTCTAGCAGGGATTTAAGGTCGTCACAAGTAAAGTCAATAGGATCATTTCGAAAATTCATATTTCTTTAGGTTTTATTTTTTCTTTGGTAAATCGCTCCGAGTGCCAATGCTTCGTATATGAAATATTTCTTATTATATTCTTATTTCTTATATAATTGGTTGAATGTAGCAGGATGAAGAATTTTTCTGTTGTACATTTCTCGTTCCGAGCACAATTTAATCAACCGAAACGCGCGTTATTTTCTCTCGCCGTCGGACCATTAATTTGCATCCGGATTCTCGTTTTTTCTCGCGTCCTGCGCTATATGAATTGAGTGACGACCGACGGCTGTAACCATGCCACCTGTCCGCGGTACTAGTAAATTTCATTAGCAAATATTAACGCCGGAAGACCATTTTCTTCGCCGTTTTTCCATAATGGGGGGAAAGGTTGTGAGAGTTTCGTAAAAACGAAATTACTCACTATTTACGATAAAGATTTTTTTCCACGCGTGTATAATCCTCTTGGTACCCGTGGCTCTCATTTAAATTCATTCTTAATGGTGATTCTCCTTTACGAAAATTTCATTGCTACTAAATGGTAATTGAAATTCTCAATTACCATGCACAGTTGAAACAAGTGGCAGTGAGCGGTGGAGTCTGCGGTACCACTTGTCAGGCTGCGCTTTGACCGGTGAATCTTGAAATCTTGAAACGCAACACTGCCGTGACGAGTTCCTCGAGGAATTCATCAGGCGTACCGTTCTCACGGGTCAACAGCCTGAGACGTACGCGCTTGTTCATAATACGTATAACCGATGTAAGAATTAATAATAGTAATAATAGTGATAATCAGATAGGAAATAAAAGAAAAATAAAGATGAAATAATGGAACGAAAATAGGTAAATAAAATCAGGTAACAATGGATAAAAATAATATAATAGATGAACCATCATACGATGCTTTGATATGGATATGCTATGATACAGGAGTTGGTAAAATCAGTTAAAGAATTAAGAATATGGATAATTGAAGAATAAGTTTTTAAATTATCAATAATTTAAGAATATTCATTTATGCATAGTATATATTAAAAATAAGGATATTTTCCTTTTGATAGATGTAGCACCATTATTGAAGGTACTCATTAGTGAAGCTTTTATTAGTTGTTTTGCATGAGGGATTAGAATTTTCAATAATATTTGCTCTTAATTAAAATTGAAAGAAAATTAAAAAAGTAAAATTGATTTGGACAGAGGATTTTGGTGGTCAGAGGGTAGGAAAGGGTAGTGAGAACGTAATTTATTAAACGATTTGTTGCACATTCCCATCATATATATAATCGCTGATTTACTGTAACCTCGCAGTTGAGACGATGTCTTAGTACATTCGTCATATCTGTTGATAGAAGAGCACTCGCTGGCAAAGATTTATGCTGGCCAAGTAAACCTAATCTTTGCTCTCGGATCTCCTCTCGCTCTACCCGTTACACGGTGCCGCGCCTTTGTTGGGATTTAAAAACACGGCTTGTCTTCCACTCGCGCGTTATCCTTTTCTTGCCGCGTAAGATTCCACCGCGTTGTTTACGACCTGCCGGCTTTTTCTCCTCCGGGATTTCGTTCTCCACCCTCGTACGCGCTTTTCATTTTTCCAACCTCCCTTAGTAATTGTTTCGGTTGCCGTGAATTCCACGGTTTATCTCTTATCTCGTCCCTCGTACGCTTTTTAGCCTCTGTTTTCGTTCGGGTACCATTATTGCTACAGATGGAAACGGGGAGAAATATTTATCTACTATGTAATTCCGTTTCGATGTTCATGCATTCAATTCCCAGCCCTATCCCATTCTCGCCTAAAAAAAAAATTGGCCCGGCCGCCGGGCTCGATGTTATCGAAACAACGGCAATCGGCAGATGGTTAAGGGTTCCGAAAAGCACGGCGATAATTCGCTTGTACAAATTGCCAGGTGGGGTTCAACTATTTATATTAGCTACAGAGCGATGTCAGGCTACACTGGTCCGAGCTAGGTATTACCTTCTATTTATAATTTCCCACGGGACACCAGTTTGCGGCAATGGGAACGTCTGGCCCCACAGGCAACGCCTCTCCTTCTTTTCCCTTTTGTGCAATTTCATTTGCTGCCAATTCATTTGACCGCGGTCAAATGCACGCGACACTTTTTATTTAATTAATGAAACAAGTTGACTCCTGGAGAGGTTCGACGTCTCCTGCAGATCAACTTCTTTCTGTCCTTCCTGTTTCCAAAAACTTGATGTATAAGAACGGGTAGAAATGTTACGTTCAACGAGCTGTGATAAATCATCGGTCTAGGAGATTTAATCTCAACGATTTAATCATGAATAATCTTTGTTAATACTAGATCTAAGACATATGATAAAGATGACATCTCTTAAATTCTTCTGTAAAAACTAAAGATAAAACAGAAATGGTTTTATCAATTAAAGTAGCCAACATTAAATAATATTTGAATATACTGGATATCAATGTAATATTTATTTATTACTAGAGTTAAATGCATCCAACGTAAAACAGGATGAGACTACGTCCTGTGTAACGACTCGTTGACTGATAGTCGACTTAACAAACAAACGTTTAAACTCACTCGATGTTCGAATTAATTAACCGTCAGGCAGGTGTTTCGTGCTCGATGCTCGTAACATCATTTACCATTAATATTTCGACATATGCGAACTAATTAAAACCGCACGAAAACCGGAGAACGAACGCCGTGCAAACATTTGTCGATTATACGTACAAAATGCGAACGAGTACGGACAACTATCGGCTCGAATTTACGGCCGGGTTTGATTACCATCGTTTTAGATGGAACATTTACCTTTTGTTAGCAATAATTAGCATTCTCGGAATCATACGATTTTCATCCAGTCGATCATATTTCTATTCATTGAAATTTGCCGTATTATTTATGACAAGCTGAACGCGCATTTTCGTTATTTGAGTTTTAATACCAGAATGAAATCGTCATAACCGGATAGCTCAAATATATTGTAGGAAATATAGTCCTACTCTGTTGGGTGATAATTTAGACAAGTCACGGGGTCAATTAAATCCGTGATGAATATATGTATTTCGAATACTCGTTATGTCATCTCGTCGACGTTGCATGCAACGATTTTCCGGCATGAAGTTACGATGTTGCATACGTTGTATTTTCCCTTTATTTACAAAGTCTACAATATTTATTATTTGATTTAGTTAAATATTCAACGTATCATGGAACAGCTGCATTTCGTTCAATCGATCATTCCAGCTTATCCCATCTCTGATTTTTTAATGCAACAGATTATGCACTTTGTTTTACTAAACTTTTAATCCCAATATGGAATGTATTCGGTTTCCGAAAGTTACAGCATTCCAGCCGCTTTTATCCGAGCATCGCGATGAAACCCTCGATGATAAATCGAAAAAGTTTCGCGGAGGAAATCCTTTTGAATATCGTAGCACCTCGAGGCTCGCGGCAAAACTTTTTCCAAAGAAACGTATCTATGATTATATTTATACGAAAATAAAAAACAGATCAGAAATTATTTCATAACAAAAGTCTCACCGCAGGCAAACGGTACAACGAATTAATTAACCGTCAGGCAGGTGTTTCGTGCTCGAATTAAAAGTCGAATTTAAAAAATAGTTAATCACTTAAAAAGGCAATGAATGTAAATAAAATATTAATTTTCACCGTTGCCAGTTAGAAATTGATATCAGCCTTCAGGGTATCGTCAGGCAATTTCTTCGGGGAATTTCGACGAGAAGAGATCGCAGCCTCCCGCAGTATGTGTTAGATGGCGATTAAAACTTGTTGCGCAGCTACGCGCAGAAATGTTACACAAATTGGGAACTTGGCTAACTCGCTCGAGAAACTAGCTGTTAGATTTATACTCCGCGCGGTGAGATAGAATTACCGACTTAACTTTCGAGAAATTCGCCTCCCTCCTCCCTCGCACACCATCTCCACCTCTGTCCCACCGTGAAAATTGTTACGCTGAAAAACCGCCTAAGCGCTTCTTAAATAGTCGCCGGTTCTAAAATTATTTCTTCGTTTTATGTAGCTGTAATCCGGTGCGATATATCTCACGTGAAAACCACACGCGATAGGGTGTATATATTTCACGGTGGAAAAAGTATCCGGGGATACTGCGAGACATATTCAATGTACCGAAACCCGTGTACAATTTTATTGTTTCGAGTACCTTCTGACGAAAATTCCGTCGAATTTTTCCGCCACGGACGTCAACCCATCGAACACACGCAGCCGTGTATGTACGTGTGTTCAACGAGCGCGCGGAGAATTCCATTTTCTTGGTTGCACGTGCGCGACGCGAAATTGTCCCCATAAAAGGCCGAGGGAGCCGCTCGATAGAGCACCGGAAACAATATTCGAATCGCGATCAATTTGCAATTATTTACAGGCTTAACAGTCCGAGATAATACGTTCGATACCGTAGACTCATACTCAGAGTATGACCCTGTCGACTAATATAATTTATCGAATTATTAGATATAGATTATCGTTAAAAACGCTTGTGAACAGGCAGCTCACAAATTGGGAGCGATATTTAGGATCTCGAGCGTGTACGCGTAAGCAAAAAGTCCGTACGGCGATAAATTATGAAGTTTTATCCGTGGTCAGCCGTGAAATACAGGGGGTGGGTCCGGGGCGCGAAGCCAAGACGATGAAACCACTCGTGACCCTTCGTTAAAATCCGAACATCGGTTGATTTATATTTTTCCCTGTCCGAAATTTTATTCAATACGGGATCTCGTTTCTACCCGGTACTCCGCACATTAATTATTCTTGCCCATTATCGTTCGCAGATATATTTCATCGGTCGACAGAGAAACCGCGATACGCGTATATTTCTATTGAATATG
>SHCU01000227.1:7494-32646 GCA_004307685.1 Ceratina australensis | reverse complement strand
CGCGATTCCCGTATCTGACTAACCTACTTCCACGGATTTTCCAAGGATTTAAAGTCCGGCTAGAAAGTGTGTTTGCGGATAACGTCCGACACGCTCTCCAGGCTGGCAAGAAGATAGCTCTGGGTCACGAAGACCGGACGCAGCCTCTTAGCTTTTAGCTCGCACAAATCTTTGATAATCGAAAGCATTCAACCTGATCAAGGCCTCGCGTTGTATTAGTGTTCGAAACTTTTCAATAAGTTAGCTCACCCTCGAAATTTCATTATTTCCCCGGCGAACTCCCGCGAGAGAGTTCGCGTCAAAAATCTGTTGTTAACCCGGCCCGGTCGGAGCTGCGCTGGCCAGTTTCCCTAAACTTCTCTATTATCGGTAGCTCTGATAATGGAGCGGCGCGATACTTGTTCCGCGTAAGCAAATTACAGTTGCAGCGCGCGGCGAACGCGCTGCGGTCGCCTTGCGGCCGCCCTTCGAGACACACACCGCAGCAGCGGCAGCTCCTCCCCGCGAGTAGTTTGTACCGTGCAAATAAAGATGAGGCCGGTGCTATGTTTCGGTTTTTTTTTCCGGGCAACGTTCCAGCGGCACGCTACGTGCAAATTTGTTTGCCTTCTTTTACCCGTCACGCGTTTGTTTGCGATCCGTGGCCAGCTTTGGGGAACACCGGCCGTGTGCCGGTTTCGAATTTACCGGCGGGCCCAATATTGGCTCGAAACTGGATTCACCGAAAAATAATTACTCGAGTTCTGATGGGAATCAATATTGAATGGAACAAAAGGGATACGTTCAAATAAAACTTGACGAGATCTCGTTTCACGCGGTGTGTTTCCCCGTCACGTCCGATACGGGTTGTTACAGTCGAATCGGATCCCTCGAAGATCCTGGAGTACATTGAAGGGGTTCTGACGATTAGCTGAAAGCGACGCGTGACAGGGATCGACGTTATCTCGATTCAGTCGGCTTCCCGCCGAGAGCGGTTACCGGAAATATGCGCCACGCCGGTATATCCCCTGCGGACCAATATTGTGACAGCCGGTGTTTATTCGTGACTCGTTGAATCAACACGAACGTCACACGATTTCTATCCGGCCGGACGGCGCGATGCCTGCACGGACGCCACGGCTCGATGACAGCGTCCGGTCAATGAAAAACCGCCGCGTAGAATACCGAAGCCACCGCGTCCCGTGCGTCCGCCCGGATCAGTTTTCGAAGATCCTTCATTTTAACCCTGTCCGGTTAGATTTTACCCTTCTCGCTCAACAGATGATTTAGGGTTAACATTTTAATTCAATTGAATAATAATTATTTAAATATTAATTTAAATAACAATTTAATTTAATAAAATTTGTGCATGGAATAATTAATTTC
The DNA here is from genome assembly GCA_004307685.1 of Ceratina australensis. Classification (NCBI taxonomy): domain Eukaryota; kingdom Metazoa; phylum Arthropoda; class Insecta; order Hymenoptera; family Apidae; genus Ceratina; species Ceratina australensis. The sequence goes on along the minus strand of SHCU01000227.1, from coordinate 31,281 downwards.
ATTTTATTAATTACGGGAAGCGGTTGATACAGGGTAAATAGATTTCAAGTATTGTTCGCATCGTTTATTCCAGGGTATTGTTACTGCGAGCATTTAATTTTTTTTAAATTCTGACAGGCTATGAAATAGTTTTTTATGAAATACGAATTTCATCACGGCTTCAAATGTTTTTTACGAATTGGTATCGTGACGCAACGTAGCATATGATTTGTCGGAAACTCGTGTAACTCGTACGTGGACAATACATTGAAATAGTTTCGAGGTTTAGTTCTAGTATGAAATAATGGACACCGAAGCGAGTCGGTCGCCCCTTTGAAACTTTCCTTCGCCGAAATTAATTTCCGATTCTCCACCCTCGCCGATATATTTTATGGGCTTTCATAAATCTGGCAAAGAGAAGCCTCGGGAAAGTCTTGGAGATCCGGTATAAAAAGTAACAAGTCAATGGCGTATATAGAGCCGGCCTAGAGCCTGTCGGGGTCTATTAAGAACTTCGTACTTTGCGGCAATCTGCTTTGCCAATTAAGCCGCTTGGTTCGTCTTCAGAGTCACCGTGATGTTCACTCCGGCCGGGAGAAAAATATTCCCAACCGAAAAAAGAGGAAACTGTCGGAACAAAAACGGAGAGAAGTAAAAGGGGGAAATGTATAGTCGTCTCGAAAATGAAGGGAAGTAACCGTGGCTCGTGCGAAATAACCCAAGGCGTAAAGAGACGTCTGCTTTTTGGGGCTCGCTTATCGTAAACCCGCGTCCATCCTTCAAATAAATTGTCACCGCGGAATTCTTCCGCTAAAAATCGACAGCATTATTTAATACAAACTTTAAATAATCACGATAACCGACAGAAAATTTTGTAGAATATAATTGCAATTAAAAGAATCGTTCGATATTTACCTGAGAGAAAGTGTGTAAAGCGGTCGGATAGAGCGAAGGTTGAAGCTCTCGTAGCAAGGTAAAAAGAGTGTCGTAACCTTCGTGTTTCGCCTGGAGGGCAGGCTTCGATCGCGCCTTATCTTATCTCTCCGGCCTCCCCCTTTTTTTTCGGCTAATAAGATTTTACGCGCGACTCGCGTGCCCTAAACGAGGCTAATCCTTTATCCCGCTCACGTACGGCCAGGTTGCTCGAGGGGATTTCGAGTGGCGCATCGTCGTCGCCGGTATCCCGAAAAGCTTCGTCCTGCCGTCGAGTGGATGCAACCCGGCCGCCCGGTTCACAATCGATCGACGCTTGATTCTTGATTACAAGCGTAATCCGATTATACCGCTTCGCCTGTGTAACACTCCGTTGTCTCCGTCCCCCGTGGATTTTCACTTTTCGTCCTCGCTGGCCCCTGGCCCGTTCTCGATAGCGGGCACGCACGCAAATACGAACCGGTCTGTCCAATATCGGCGGAAGTTCGCGGAGCACGTGATATAGAACGGCAAGTCGAGCGTAGGGTCGTTCGATAGTTTGATAGTTTGGCAACGAGAAATTGATAAAGTTGCCGGGGCGGACACGGACACACAGATAACCGCAGTCTCACTCGCAGCGCTCGCCGTTCTTTCATTGCTCTTTGTAAACAGGCCGTGTTTGATCTTCGAACATTGATTTCTTCGTACGGATTGATTTGAACTCGAAGCGAGAGACGATTAAACGTCGTCGGGACCCGTGAATGTTAATCGAACGTATAACCGTAAAAATAGCGAGCCGGAACTGTCAGAGCAGCTGGCTCCTCACCGGGGTAGTAAAGGTGGTGAAGTAGCTGACTGCGAGGTAGGAAGTAGTAAAGTATTTGATTGCGAGAAAAGACGAGAGCCACTTCTCGTAAAGAAACTGTAGGGGCTGTCTGGCAACGAGGCAGGACAGAAGTGTCTGCCTCGAGTTCCTAACTATGTCCGAAGAAGTCTATTTACCAGGGAACAAGCCGATGGCAAATCCGAGTGGTATTGGTCCACGCCTGATCAGACGTTCATTCTTCCAGTCATAATACAGTTAATTATAGTTAATATTTTAATTAAAACAAATCCCAAAATAATTTGAGCTAACATTTAAATTAACACTAAACCTACCGACACATTTTACACACAAATATACTATATTGGGATTATTTACATTTGAATGCTATTTAATATTGGCACTGATATTTTAGTTTGACATCAGATTAAGTTATAGTTGCAATTTTAACAATACAATAAAACCACTTGCACTTTATTTTTATTGAGGAATTTAAGAAGGGTCACAGGGTCATAGGTTTAGTGTTAAAGTAAATTTTTAAATAATTTGATATTACTTATTTCATTTATTTAATCGCTTTTCCTGAGAATCGGCCGGACCATTAGACCAGGCCCGTTCAGTCTGACTATTTCGTTAACAGTCGATGATAACAATACGATAGTTAGTTTCGAGTTTCGATTCGATCTGCATCAGGTGGCTCTCAATCGGGCTTAACAAGCTTGTCTCCGTTACATTGGTCAACGATGGGGACAAAGCGGACAATGTTCGTAGCTCGATACGCTGCGAATACATCTTGACGCTTCCCGTTCAATAAAACGCGATGCGAATAACTCGGCGGAATTCGTAGAAATTTCCCTGCCGCGAGGAGGAGAGGGTGCAAGGCGCGATCATAAGTTCACGGTGAATGCGGACGACGAGGCTATTATGCCGTTGTACATTTTACACAGCGGGGAAAGGAATGCAGGTTTCACCCGGTTCCGTGCCGTCAGGATTTCCTGGTTGGAACGAACGAATGGGCCCGCGCGTTCCTCGCAAAATATTATCGCTTTAAATTGCCACGAAATCAGACGAATCTCCGGTGCTATCACATTTCCTAGAAACAAACCTTTACTCTATCCAGTTTCCTAAATATTGCATAACGTCTGTTTCAAATGCAACAGAAACTTGATTTCACTAATTTATTCACTACTTCTCGTACATATCTCATTTATTCTTTGTCTGTTTATTATTGACTATGTATCTTCGGTCTTGGCAAGCGAAATCAACCGAATTTCCAGTATCATCACATTTTCCAAGAACAAATTTCAACTCTATCCAATTTCCGAAATAATGTACAACGTCTATCTCGAACGAAATAATTTAAATTCATAGAAATTTTAATTCATTCGGTGTATTCTGTATATATGATATTTATTTGTTGCCTGTTCAATGTTTACCATGAATCTCTGTTTTTGGCAACGAGCCTCTAGCATCATCTAATTTTCTATGAACAAACTTTAACTCTACCCAATTTCTATTTTAGACGAGCAATTTAATTTCGCAGAAATTTTAATTTTGTTTGGTACGTTCTATATATGCTACATTTATTTTTTGCCTGTTCGCTATTGACCATGAATCCCTGGCCTTCACTATGCAAAATCTCGCGCGTGAATCACGTTGCGGTATAAGAAACGAGGGTAGAGCCCACGGAGGCAAACGAAACGTTGCCCGAGGGAACATTTCACGGAACGGCGGTCGCGGACTATGAAAATTTAATTATGTTCCACGTCATAATCATAATGATTCTCGCGCAAGGTAAATGTAACCGTTTCTGTGCCGACCCTTTTATCATTCGGATCATAAATTGCCGCGAGATGGGACCGACTCGCGTTCGACCAGAAGAGCACAGGGAAAGTGTGTCCGATCGATACGCGGGCCAGCCTACGAATTTTCCACCGACGTATGATAATGGATCGTTATGCTAATGGCTATTGTTCCCCGGGCGGGCGGGTTCGGGGATCATTACACATTAAAATACCGGTAAAAGTTCGCCGGCCAAATTGCTCGGCCAACACTGGCCATGTTCTTAATCGGCAATCTCTCATTCGACGGGCAACAATTTTTACGAATTATTCACGCAATCGCGACCAGATACACATCTATTATATGTTGAGCCGATAAACATGTTGCGGTTCGACGAACAATTCTGAGAATCATCAGAAATTACATTTTTAGATGAGAAGAATATGTCATATTTTCTTTATCAATTTTGAAAATTTTCAAATTTTTATCATGTTTTAAAGGGTATCTCTTGGAACGCGAATTTTCGACGTTTTCACTATATTTCTTTTGCGTTTCCAGTCGACAGAATTTCATGAAAAAATGTAGAATTATGCCCGTATATGAATAGACAAAGCCTGAATATTTTGAAATCAGTCGATCGATTCAATATGTTAAAAACAATTCAACTGTTTTTTTTCGACGGTTTTTATATTTCATTAGATTCTGGGATGTGTTCTGTGGGATTTTTTCGACGAATCCAACGTATAGAAAATTCTGAAAATTAGAACAAATCGTCTACTATGCAACTAGAATATATGAGAATTTCTTCGATAAGATTTGGCAACTTTCAAAGTTTGATTATATCAAGGGTGTATGCCTTGACTTTCGATTTTCGCAATTTTTGGTATTTAACTTTTACCTTTCTGGTAGATGTTATTCAATGGAAAAATTCAAGTAGTAACACTACACTGAGTAGTACAAGCGAGAATTTTTTCACGTCTATTCATCGATTATTTATAGTAAAAAAAAAATCATGAAAATCGCGATTTTGCAATAACCATATCCATAGTCCCATTCGTGATTGATACTTGGCCCTACGTGCATATATCACAGCTTTTAGGTATACTTACTAAAGCTCATTCGAAATTCATTGAGATCATTGTACGTCGCATCGTATTTTTCGTCCCGTGATACCGCGAGATGTTACTCGAATTTCAATTCACGTTTTCGCGGAGTCAAACCGTGAAGGTGCAAAATGGGTTCATGAAATCTAGAGAGCTATTCAGAGTGGCCGGTTTACAAGCTTTTGAGAGCGCAGAGCCTAGAAACTCGGCGCTCCTCTTGGATTAGTATAGAAGCATAATTTCTTGAACACATTTGGTGGGCACCCGAGGGTAGTTCGAGTTTACTTCGTCCCATCCGAACTTCTAGGCCGTTCGGAATTTCTCTAACTTCACCGAGCTCCATCGATATCGTTATCCGATGCGATTGTCGTTGTTTAATACACCGGATCCCCCCCTTGGGGCCATTATAATGCCCCAAACCACAAATTTAAAATTCCGCCCGTACCACATTCAAACTCGCACGCGCAACGCGATCAGCCACTTTTTTTTTCAATTAAAGTCACGTTTCCCCATTTAAACTCTTGCATATTTGAAACCGGCCGCGTTTGACGACGTCGGGAATATTTACCTCAATTTTTCGGCGTGGCACATATCAACTGTTTGCCGTTGCCAGGGGAAATCATTCAATCTTTCACCGATTTGTTTAATCGGCGACGAAATTGGCTCGAATTTATTTGCCGTCGAATACGAGCAATTTGCGGTCAAAAGAAAACGGCACTTTATTAACGTCAGCCAACTGCGTTTGTTTAAACTACATTTTTATGATTTATCTAGAATTACGACTCTTTATTACACCGGGCGTAGCAATTTATTGACTCATCGTTCCGTTCCTCGTTTTCGTTCTCTAAATATTTTCGCCCCCCGGGCTCGTACATCTCTACAACCGCGCTTTTTCCTCCGGCGTACTACGCGAATCCTGGCCCCTTTTATCTTGGACAAATTCTCCGCCGGCCGTGGCACGTACGTACGTACGTACACAGCGAATGACCGGAAACCGTCAAAACTTCCCGTTGACAAACGATCCTCCCCGTAGCCGGGAACGAAACTGCTGCCACGAGAACGTTTCCCGATGGTAATGGGAGGGCAAAGTTCTCTCTCGCGTGTCCTCGCCTCTCTGTCCGGCTGTCCGCGGGCGAAGATGAATTTTCGCATTTTGACAAGATGGATCAACCCGGCCGGAAGGCGTACACCCGATTCGAACCCGATCCCCGTTAACTACCCACGTTTTTCACCCATTTACCCTGACGAATTCGCGGCGTAATGGCTCCGATGGTTACACCAGGAAATATTACCCACCCCGAAATTTTGTTTACCCGTTTTCCCATCGGCGAGTGATACAAACCGGTAAAAGCATTTCGATAACGCTCGATTCGAAGATCCAACGGTAATATCGTAAATGTTTGCTATGATAATAATTAATTCCGAGAGTTCCATTAGTAACCGTTAATCGATAATTCGCGTGGGAACCGATCATTAATATGAGCATTCGCTCCCGGTGTGAGCCAGGGAAAATCTGAACATTTTTCTCACCGCATATACGCGCGCCATTATATTCCGGCAACGCTTCTTCTCTTATTATCATCCAGTCCGCGTTCCAGTTCCCAGTTTAACTTCAACCTTCGGCTTTCCTTTTTTTTTCTTCTTCTCTCTCTCTTTTTTTTACAACAGGATTACATCGCTGCGAACGCGTTCTCGCGTTTCGAAATTTCTCAGCGACCTGCGCTTCTCCACGGGTAAAAGGAACCGGAAATAGTACCAGTGTTCCGTGGCTCAACGGGACAATCCCTGGTTTTTCACGAGGCGACGGATAAACAAATTCAAACGTAGAGTCAGCCCTGGCAAAGACTGATTACGCTTCTTGCCTACCGTTTCCCACCATTTCTCTTGGAAAGCGAGACGCGACGGTTTAGTTTCAGTCGATTCGCCGGCCGGAATACGAACGAGCTATAGTCCGAGGTATCGAATAGGCGTTTAGTCACCGACTCTCGTCGGACCTGCCGCGAAACTTTCCGTTTTCGACGAAGAATTCAACGCGAAAACTGGGACGCGGGGGATGAACGATTGAAAGCGAGGGGAGCATCGCAAATCGGTCGACTCAGCGTAATTTACCGTGGAGCTTCGGCGCTCGCGCAACTCCGCGTTCACTTTGTTTTCACTAAAAAGAAAAAAGATACTTACACGGCACGTTCGCTGATAGCTAGAACAATTTTTAACTATGTTTTTTTATTGCTGCTTCTCTATTTCACGTCTCTCAAATGAGTTTCGGACCATCATTCGTGAAGATACCTCAAAAATGTGACACGTGTGTCTAGGGTCAAGTTTATAATTTTGAGCTTTTTATTTTGAATATTTAAAAAACTAGAAATAAATACAAATTTATAATTTCAATTAAAATGATTTAATATTTTTAAATGCATTTAGACACCACGAAAATGAACGACTCATATGGCAATAACATAGAATTAATTAAATAGTTAAAACCTAAGATTCGATCAGCTTATATGAATATCAAGCATTGATATGATACGGTGATTAGCTGGTACTAATTATATCAACCATAATTTATTAGAGCGATATAGATGCTATTTGAAATAATTAAATTGCAGTTAGTCGAGGGTAATGAGTAGAAAATTGATTTTTATTCATAGCCCATAGTAATTCGTGTAGCATCTCTTGAATTAAATTCAAATTGTTATAAGCTTCTCTATAGATTTTGTCATTTTCTGACAATACTAAAGATTTAAATAAAGCATGATTAACCCCTTGGGTACATTCGACGTCTGAGACACGTCGTTCACTTTTTTCCCCTAGAAGCGGATCACGTGTTCAAGACGTCAAACCAAAAATTATATCCCTTCCACATGCAAATATTTTCTAAAATAAATCCGTACCCAAAGGGTTAATTATGCTTTATTTAAATCTTTAGTATTGTCAGAAAATGACAAAATCTATAGAGAAGCTTATAACAATTTGAATTTAATTCAAGAGATGCTACACGAATTACTATGGGCTATGAATAAAAATCAATTTTGTCGTCTTATTAAAATTCTTGAGTAACCATTATTATGTCGCTATAACATCTCACTAAGAGTTTCCATCAAATTTCTTTTTATTTGCGGACACGTATTCGAACAAGTCCGGATATCTACCGACGTGTATACGTATATTTTATACTATATGTACACTCGCGTTCATTCAAGACGTCAAACCAAAAATTATATCCCTTCCACATGCAAATATTTTCTGAAATAAATCCGTACCCAAAGGGTTAATTAAATGCAAAAATGTGAATTCTGAAAATTCTCATTAAATGAGGCAATAATTTCAATTTAACGACAAAATCCGCAATCATGCAGTTATTAAATACATAAAACGTATCAGGGTCACGTATCGCGATAGTTACCAGAAGTTACATAGACTACATAAATGATAAACAAATAAACGATGGGATACCATGTAAGCACAGCTGCAGTGGGCGATCGGCGCAACGTCGCCGAGACGGTTCGTTGGTCACGAGAAAGACGTACGAGCGTGGAATCGGCTGCCAGAAATCCCACGGAATTGGGTCAATTCGAGGAACGGACGGCGTCGAGCGGTTTATTAACAAAACGCGTGGCGGCGACGTAACCTTCTCGTCTATTTGCCCCGTGCTCGTCGGACTCGAGTGAATGTAGGTTGATGTATTAATATCATTAAACTCGCGTACGAACCGTTCGGTATGCCCGCCAAATCGCGAGCCCTTTGGCCGCCGCCGCCTGGGGACCCACTACTCCGTGTGTATTTTAAGACGCGGTACAATTTTGCCGAGGGGCGAACACCGCGCCCCGTTACGCTGTCTGGCTAATTACATTTTTTTTCCGGGCTCCATGTTTCACCTCGGTATAGTAAAAAAAGTTCTGTCGAAACGTCGACTGTTTAGAAAATTGTTAACGCGAAGTTTTCGTCTCGTTGGTTCGATAGGTCCAGATTCAAAAATGTACCTTCGTGCGCTCCGACGGAATCTAGCGAGCGTGCATTATAATCATATACTCGGATTCAGTTCATCGAAATGCAATCAAGGAGCGGGTTTAATACCTTGTGACAATTACCTTGGGCTTGCTGGGAGAGCAGAGGCCAAGCGAGAGATTAGAGCCGCTCGTTTTGGCCGGATGCGCGCATCGGAGTTGCCTGAGAATTCCGGTTTACGGTGTTTCGCTCTGCGTTACAGAGTCGCATGACTGGTATTCTCTACAGCGAAAGGATACGAGCCGTAATAGGGAGTTTGAATCGCGGTATAACTGCTCAAATTGATATTGTTATCACGTTTTTACGCCGTTGTGTACCTTTTCAGAGAGCATTGTTTGGCTCTCTTTCTCTCGGATGAAACCAGGGGAATCAATAGAAACAATCTGGGCGATAGCATTGTATGAAATAAAAACGCGATCCGAGCAGCGGGATCGCACGCAGTTATTTCTCGATAATCGATGAAACTTTCTGCCGGTTCGACGGATTAAAAATGTTCACCACAAACATTTCATTAAACGAACGCCGCGTTACTTGATTGCGCACGTCGGTTAATTATAATTATTTTTTAACGAATTTAATTCCCCATTTGACAGTCGGATGGAAAATGAAACAGAACTTTTATTCTTCCGTCTGCTTTGATTGTTTCATGTCTGATGACTCAACTAGCCATCCGCGAAGTTGTATAATTACTGTCCGCGTTTGCAGAGGTCCAGTAAAAAATTCAGATAAAAATTGCTGAAGGGGGGAATTGAGTTTCGTGTCTGACAATGGGATGGTTAATAAAATTTCAAACTTCTAATTATCACATCTAGTCTATATCTTCGATTCGGATGTACCTGATAACTCAAGTAACCATTCGCAAACTTAGGTAAAGATTTATTGTCCGCTTTCGTAGAGACTTAAAAGGATTGCGATAAAAATTGTTGAACGAGAGAATTAAGTTTCGCGAATGGCAAATGAAATTTCGAACTTCTAATTCTTTCTTCTGCAATTGTTGCGTCCGATAATCCAAGTAGCCACCGTCAAACTTGAGTAAAAGTATACTCTTCGATTTTGTAGATATCTAGTAAAAAAGATTCAGATGAAAATAATCGTACGAGCGAATTGAATTTCGTGTCGAACGACGGGATGACAAATGAAATTCCGAAGTTCAAATTATCGCATCTGGTCAATTTCTCTGATCGTTAGCCCGCGTGTGGGCCGTCTCTGATAACTTAACTAGGCATTCGCGAAGTTGGATAAAGAATCAGACCGAGCGGCCTCGTGAACGTGAACTCCTTAACGGGTAGCGACGGAAAATAATCGGATAACGTTGGGCCCGGAGCGAGGCAATGAACATTCCCCCGGACCTCGATGAAAGCCAATTCCACGAGGCAATGCTGTTAACGCTCGGCTTCGTTTTATTGGCACCTGGCCGTTAGGAATGAGAGAGCCTGCCGATCGGTGCGATGCCTACATCCTATCGGGTTCGAAAAAGTTGGAAAACAATTCATCGAACAGCGGTATGTTTTCGCAGGTAAAAATCAAACGCGTGCCTCGTGGCCACGCTTTATCTCGTGCTACGCGTTATGACGTGGCCGGCGCGAATCCGTGTTACGAGTCGAGAGTTCGAAAACAATTTCGATACGGCCGATAAACGATAAATCGATACACGAGGTGTCCGCGGAGGAAAAGTTTGAACGGACGGTATTTCCCGGAACGGGAAGGAGCGAAGCTGGGCGGTGGCCACCGGCCGATTGCACGCTTCGTTGGAGGCCCGCTCGTGCGTGGCAACAATAAAGCGTGAACAGAAGTTCTCCCGCGCGGCCGCTCTGTAACCGGAAGCTTCCGGCCCGGAAACGGACCGCTGCGTCGCCGGAAACGTCGTCGTTGCCCGATATTTTCCACCCGGAGGGACTCCGATATCGGGACCCCTGTATCTTAATCAATTTTATCGCCCTGCCCCTCATATCGATATCGACCTTTTACCAATTTATATACGCCCGTGTTTATTTTACCGCGCGCACGAAGAAACGAATTATTTATCGCGGCGCTCCTTCGGAGCTGTACAAAGAAATTATTTTCAGGATTTTCCCTCGCACCGCTTTTCGTAATCGTATATTTCGTAGCGAACGGATCGCTGCAAATCCCGTCTTGTATCGGGCGAGGGAATAACTCGCGTGTTGCCGGCGAACGTAAATTAATAAGGATTCGTCTCAAATAACCGGGGTGAGCTTTCGCGGTCGCCAAGCCGTTTAGCGGCGGGCCATCAGAGGGATGTTTACGAGTGGACCATTTTTCAGAGCCTCTTCCCGCGTGAAAATCCACTTTCGGCTATCTCCCTTACCCCGTGGGGAACCGGAGTCTCGAGAGCGGCCGCAAAGGCCGCGACAGCAGACCCTGTACTCCGTATTTCTTTGAAATTACCCGGCAGCCAGTGCGTTTAAGCTTTTCCCGGGGCTCGTTTAGACGACTCTACGAATAGCGGTACGACTGCTCGACCGCTCGCCGGTCTCCAATCTTTTTTACACCCGAGCATTCTTACCGTTATCAGAGCTTAACGCTTTATAATCTCCCTCGTAATCCGGCCGCTTGCGTTACCCCGTGATTTGTGCCGAGGTCCTCTGAGAACCTGAGATATCAAAACGTTAACTAACAAGGGCCGGTCGGCCGTATCTACGATTTTTATGACTATGAGATAACAATATGTGAACTATGAAATTATAATAATGAAATTCAAGCAGGTGTTTCACGTCTTTTTGTCATAATTAATTATACATTGATTTATTAATTATGGAAAAAATGATCGACATTTTTTAAATTGCCTCCAACGTTGTTCGAGGTATTAGGTTGTCCCATAAGTATCTTCCCAATTTTTGAAACGAAATTAATATACGATCCGAAAGCAAGTTATGGGATAATTCAATACATGCATTCGCTATTTATTTTGTTGCTCTACACACCTGTCTAATCCAACTGTTTGTCATCTTTAAGTTTTTAAAATGGAAATGTCAGAAGGCAAAAAAATACGTTTTCGATATGTGCTCTATATTCACCTTTCGTCGTCGTCAGAAATCTACGGAGGCAGCTCGTTACGTTTGTGATAAAAGGTGAAATAGAGTAGATATTGAAAATTCATTCTTTTTACCCCCTGAAACTATCACTTGAAAAACCTAAAAATTGATTAAAATCAGTTAATTTCAAACAGTTGAAACCGATATGTGAGTAAAGCAACAACAAAAATTGCGATCGCACGTACTGGATTATCCCGTAAGTTTCTTTCGGACCGTATATTAATTTCGTTTCAAAAATTGGGAAGAAACTTATGGGACAACCTAATACTTAACTCTTACATACCCCTTATGAGAGAAATTAATGTTTTTCTTCTCATTTCTTATATGACATTCTGATCTTGTTAAAAATCTGATCTCAAGTGAATTAAGGAGGATAATTAATGCCCGCGTCACTTAAGGCTGGATCCTTACTTCACCGCCTCCAACATTTTCGCATAAAAGCTCATTCCGACTGTTGGCGCGGGTATTTCTAGCGTGATCAAGCGGATACGTTTCTAGCAACGTACCGGGCGCGAAATCCAATTTCACTGATGAACGCTTTCCGCGGTACAATTAATCGACGTCTGTCTTCATTGATATCGAGTTCCGTGAATTTAATTAACCGAATTTCCCCCCCATTTCGAATCCCAGCGCGTTTCTTTCGAAACCTCCCTCTGACACCCCCCTCGGGTCGTTAACGCGTGACTCGACTGCTCTTCGCGATCAATTTCCACGGCGCCGCGCGGATCGAACACCGCGTTCTTGGCCCGCCCCCCTTGCCACAGATTTTGGTGGCTACACATCAACCGGCAATCGTTTCCGCCGCGCGTAAATTGCGAGAACGTATAAACCGGTTGCTTTGTTTGCCGGTTATTGAGGTCGCTGTTACTGCGGGCGGATCCCGGGCAGCAGCTTGGATACTCCGGGAGAGAAAGGGCACGGATTGCCGTGGGTTTTAGAAGCGGGAATAGAGAAAAATACGGCGACGGGGTATTAATCGTCGGGATTTTATCTATCGCCCACGCTGCAGAACCGTCGCGGCCCGGATCCGAGGAAATATGGGCTTTTCATGGTACTATACCCGGCGTGAAAACTGGCTGCGAATTTCATACATCCGTTCACTCTTGTTTCATTGGCCAATCCTTTACCAGCTTGGCAACGTGTCCGGGGCCGATGTTTCGATCGCTCATTTGCATCGGTCCCTACGCGTTCGAGAAATATGAAATTCCCAGATGCCGTCGATACCGGAAACTGAAATGTCCCGATACCCAGAAACTCTCGGGGAGATTCACGATCAACTCGGGCCGCGCGTACCCGTACGGTGTGTCCCTACCTCCGCCCACTCCTGTAACACCGTCACGAGATATTTATTGCCAATTAGTACTGCAAATTGTCCTCGCGCGATATATCGGCTTTAATAAACCCCGTAGTCAGCCCGGTGAGCAACTTCCATCCCGGTCCTGGGTTTTAATCCGACCCGACGCGACGATGATATAACCGGATTTATCAAGCTTTTCCTATATCTGATATTAAATTTGCGGATTCGGTGATCGGCGGCGATGTGCGTTCTCCCGTAACAGCTGCGTCGGCGTTCGTCGGATTCCGATCGTTTCTCAAAGTATCCGGCCAAAATAATTGGGAAATCATAAAAATATTGGGTTGCTGTATTGGACCAAAATGGCTAATATATAATTTAATCAAATATTTGTTCATTATACGAAAATTGTCTTCCATCTTCGCAAAAAACACGGAATCACTTTCCGAACAACCAAATAATTGTACACCGCTCGTAATTTACTGGTTGTATTAATAACAAAAATTTAATATGTGATACATGGTAAATTCTTTGTAGCTTTTATCGACAGGTTCTCTTGCCTCGTTTTTCGTTTGTAAAATAAAGCACGCGCGTTGCTCTCTCGTTTCGTAAATCAAAAGGCTATCTTTGTTGTCAGCCTGCTTTATTGAAACGCTTAAACGTCGGTGACGATGTCAGGTGACGAGAGAGAAAAAACGTGACGTCGCGACAGGATGCCCGGAGGTAGTAGACGATTGCGAACGCGAATCCTGAGGTGACGTCGACGATGAATAAAACGTGGAAGGTTTGCAATTTTCAAACTCCTTCCTCCGCGAATTTTATTATCCACGATTATTATTTGAAAACGCGGACCGAGCCGAAGGGAATTAATTAATATTTTATCGAAAAAATTGGAATCCTATTTCCGATACAGACAGGCAACATCGGGCCACACGCGATTAAGAGATGAACCGGAGCCACGTTTATGAATGGAGCTTACTTGAAGTGGCTCAGAGCGCATCCGGAATTGAAAGCCTGCGGCTAAATAGAACCGTTTAATCGCGAGCACTATATTCCCCATGATATTTTACTTGCTGTTTCGCGAAGGATCTGCGAACGAGTCTCGTGGCTTGCAAAAGGCTCGACCGCTTTTAAAACATGCTTTCAAGAGCCAGTCGATAGCGGGCCAACAAGAAGAGCATCCATCAATTTGGCTATCAGCCTTTCTCTCACATCCTATTCCTCAATTTTACGAGCTTCTGCTGTATAACGAATCGACGGTGAGAATTGGTTATTGAAATAATCCTACGGAAAATCCCAATCCCCTTCGCACATACAGAAACACCTATTTTACTTCTAGCCAAGACAATTGCACCGTCTCAACCCTTTGTACTCGAAATTTTTCCCGAACATTTGCTGAATTTCCGTATGTAACAATTATTTTATAAAATTTGAAATATTGTTACAATTTTTAATTTAACATATATGAATTTTGTAGTATTTAAATTAAATTTAATCTATAATATTTTTATATTTGATTTTCTAAAACAAGTGATGACCGAAGATGATTAAAATGAGTTGATGATTTTGCTACCATTTACACTCGAAGCATTTTTCCCCAAACATTTGCTGAATTTTCATATGTAACAATTATTTGATAAAATACGAAATATTGTTATAACGATTTTTAATTTAATATATATATGAATTTTGTAGTATTTAAATTAAATTTAATCTATAATATTTTTATATTTGATTTTATAAAACAAGTGGTGACCGTGAGATGATTAAAATGAGTTGATGATTTTGCTACCATTTACACTCGAAGCATTTTTCCCCAAACATTTGCTGAATTTCCATATGTAACAATTATTTGATAAAATACGAAATATTGTTATAACGATTTTTAATTTAATATATATATGAATTTTGTAGTATTTAAATTAAATTTAATCTATAAGATTTTTATATTTGATTTTATAAAACAAGTGGTGACTATGAGATGGTTAAAATGAGTTGATGATCTTGCTGGAACGGTCAATGGTGAGCACTTTGGCTACACGGTAAAAAAAATTGTTTTTCTTTTATTTCTTATTTGCTAACGCAACAAACGTATCGCGTGGGAAACAAGGAGAAGAAACTTAGACTGGTCGCGAGCCAATAATGTGCTTTACGGAAAGCGGATTTAAAAAGTGTTCGCCTCGAGGGCAGCGGGAACTTTCGTTGAGATATCGAGAAGGCGATGACTTCTCGAGCCCAGAATTGTTCGTGAATTTGCTACGGGCAAATTGATTCCCGCTCGTTGTAAGGAAATGCCCGGCCACCTCTGACCGGTAATTTATTGCGATTTTTCCAACGCGCCCGCAAAACAAATGCAGCGTCGGTTGATCGAAGCGGTAATTACTCGTGGAAATTGCGAAATTCATTTTTCGTGCATTATTATTCTCGAAAATTACATTTTGTATTGATACGTTATAACACGCGTTGAACATCATAACAGGCGGCGGTAGGTAAAGAGAAACATTTTCCTAACAATTTCCACGAACGCGTTCCACAATTAAATCATATTGATTAAACATAAAGATACAGGTATTCATTAATTATGAATTTCACCGAGTTGAAACGCTTTGTTGCGTCGAAAGCACCGAAGACTGAATCGACTGAAGTTAATGAGTAGCCGCACGCGCGCGGTCTGCGGGATAAACGAAATAAAAAATGTACGATGGGTATAAAAGTAAAAATGTTATAGAGTTTGTATCCAGCGACGCGTGATTCGTCAGAGTCCGCGTGGTTATTGAAACTGCGGCTCGCGTACCACCGCGTCTGTGACTTACGGTTTTCCCGCGGAAATTTACGACCGGCCGTGTCGTGGAACGTGATAATCAATCAAATCGTAATCGCGGGCGATTCGTTCTGAAAAATGTGCGGGGAATAGCGGCAATCATCTTGACTGCCAGAGGAAAATCGAGATCTACGAACAGGTGAAATCGGATTAACTACACGTCGTTCCTCCGTTATCAAATCCATTACACTACCAGCTAGAATAATTGCTGGTATTTATTAAAAAAAAAAATACTTCTCGTGACAGCGAAACGCGCGAATAATTTCGTCCAGGCGANGAGATCTACGAACAGGTGAAATCGGATTAACTACACGTCGCTCCTCCGTTATCAAATCCATTACTACCAGCTAGAATAATTGCTGGTATTTATTAAAAAAAAAATACTTCTCGTGACAGCGAAACGCGAATAATTTCGTCCAGGCGACAGTCTTACTCGAATGAATTGGTAACCGGATAGTTCGTATAATTTTCCAATTATCGTCGCGTAAAGCCTGTTCGCCTACGCGAATCTCCATTCGCAGTTAACTTCTGGCCTCATGTTTACGTCTGAAGCGGGGAGTTTACGTGCCGGTGACTTCTTCGAGGAAACTTTATTCATTTCTCTTCTAGCCGAATAATCCTGCTTAATTAAACTCCGCTTCTCGTTCGCCCCGGCCGTCTTCGCCGGCCGGATTAGCTGTCCCGAGCGCGCCGCCAGAGGTCCAAATTTTCCATCTGACGCGCGCGGTTAGATACAACCTCCTGGCCCCCAGGAAACCCCGGCGTAAGACCGGCGAAGGATTTTCGACGATTCTCCTAGCCGTTTGCTTTTAAAACAAGGCGCTGCTCGGGTACACCCCTACCTTTGTCCCGAATGAGATCCTCGGGCTCATCGGGATCCCGGGGTTTACATTTTCCCTCCGGCCGGTGAACAATGCGAACTGTTCTAGTCACGGTCCGCGCTGAAAGCTCGATTGAACCACCCTTGACACGGGACAATGTAATTGATCGCGCGAAACGTCTAGATTATGCGCCGCTGCTTGACGAGGCCTCCATTCAACCGAGAAATTGATTGGCAGCGATTTTTGTTTACCGCGGTGTAACGCCCCCGCGATCGATGCGCATGCATACCGGGCAGCGGCCCCGAAATTGACAGAAATCACTGGCGACGTCCATTGGCGGAACTCCAATCGACAGGTTGGACAATTAACCCGATTTGACAAACTTCCTGTTAGAAATTCACTGATTACCGCGTTGATCGACCGGTGAATCACTCTCCGTTTAAAATCCGTCCTGCACGGATACAGTTAGCCGGCGGAATCTCGCTCGGCCCTTTTGTTACGATTGCTTTTAAGCGGGAAGACGCTCGGTTTCTTTGATACTCGGAACCGTTGTACCGAGGGGCGAAATTGGAGAACAAAGAGGAACCGAATCTACCTCTGTACTCTCTTCGGCAAACTGGACCGGAAACATCGCGGCGGGCTAACTTTTGTCATCTAATTAGAGAAAAGAAACTTGAGTTTCAGACCGAGAGCAGTCGAAACCACCTTTTCGCTACGTAAGAACGGTTCGCCGATCTTTGGGACGGCGGCGAGGTAATGGGAATCGAATTTGTGTTTGCTCGGTCCAACTAAACGTAGTGTGTACTGTTTACCTCGGAAATATTTATCTTAATCAACTTGTAAAATTTTCATTGAACAATCGTGAAATTCAATCGAACCATGTGTTTCACCGAAGTTATTACAAAGTCTGATTTAATTCCATGCTTTGTTGAGATGCTTACAGGTGGTTCGCCGGGTGTTACCTCAATTTTCGTAGTTATTATACGTATTATGTTGAATAATTTCAAGGTGCATTTCAATGATGGGAATTTTTTAAAGCAAATAATAAAATTAAGAATTATTTAATTCTTGAATTTTGTGACTTTTCCAAGCCTTAAAAGTGAGAAATTAAGGATTGAAAATAACATCTGATCATATACAGAGACGTGCTCTTTGTAGTAATTGAAAATATTGCAAAGTGAGGAATTTTGTGATGTTCTGGGAGATAAAAGAATTTAAACTGTAGCTTCAATGAACTTTAATTGAGGTATTACTAAAATATCAAACGAATCTTATTCCTACTTCCATTATCGAGGGTGTTCCCTTAACCCCTTCGCACTGAAGGAATTTTTTCTTAAGTTTTATGTTCGACAATTTTTAAATTCCATATTAACTAAATTTAATTTATTCAATAATATATATTTCATTTTCTAAAACAAACATCGATTACATTAGATTGGACGCAAGAGATTAAATGTGATTCTGTAATTAACCTCTGCACAAAATATCGAACATTATATAAAGCCATTTTTATATACCAACGGGTATTTGGTTAGTCTGCAGAACTCACGAGTTAGCAGAGTTTAGGACTCACCGAGTATGAGCAGCAGTAGAACTTGTTGCGGGAGCCGAGCCACCATTGTGGGCTCCTCCTCTGGCGCATTTATGAATTGAAATCGGCCGATCCCGCCGTGCACCGGTTCCACTATCACGATCACAGCCGCCCCTTGCAACAACATTCATTTAACGTTACTCCCTTCCCCCGTTGTTGCCACCCCTCGGTCTCACCTATCGGCGCACCCGCGAACACACAACCACCGAACGCAACGACATGCGTGCGTCCGTACCTTACAATTACACGTACGCGCTCCGCCGTGTACCCCCGCACAAGATCCACGCCCGTGTCCTCCCGCGTGTTCTCCGTCTCACTCGGTATCACGTATATTCACATATCATGGATTTAATCCACGCTGTAACGGCGAACCGCGAATTGGCAACGAGTTGCTGCGCTCGATCGCGAGGATCTCTACTTTCGTTAAACTCGCCGTTTCGTAAATCGTATTTCCATTAATTAAATGATTTTCCAATCGTTGCCGGCAAAGGAGAGGCGCGTGAAACGATTCCCGATGGTTCCCAGGTAATCCCGTGGGAGGAAATTAATTTCGCGCCGATGTCTTCGTTATCTGAGCGCAGTAAATGTTTTTTTCGAAAGCGTGCAGAAAAGGAGGAGGAGGTAACGAACGGCGAGAGAATGATTTACTGGCCGGGGAGGTAGGGATGCTGCTGCGAGTTGACAGACCGGCGGTCGAGCCCCGATAAAAGAGCGCGCAAACAAAACGGGTAGAGCTTGGCCGGGTGGCCGGGGGGGTTGGTCCGAGGTGTTTTATGTGACGGCCGAGGAGGATCGAGGCGCGCACAACGCGAGGGACGATCGAATATTCCTCAATGCGTCGGGCAGAAAGCCCGTCCAGAAAATTGAAAACCGATAAGCTTGATCTTGGATAAACCTGTGAATGGGTTATCTCGCTGGCGCCAGTGATTTTCGAGCCACCATACCTCGTGGCTCTGCTAGCAATTAGTATTGACGATTTTTATCCCGTTACCGGACAAGCTTTCAAGATAAACGAGCCGCGTGGCCTACTCGATTCTCTCTCCTAATTTTTTTTTTTTTTTGTTTCACCAACGAGTAGATTGTTCTACAGGAGAATACTCGGTTTTTCTCTGCCCGTTTCCCAGAGAACGAATCAACGCCTCAATCGCTACTCTGTTCCTCGCGTTTCGTAAACTGTTTACCCGTTCCGTTGTTAATTTCCCCGGGCCGGAAGTGAAAGAACAGCCGTGTTTCGCTTGTACACGGGCCGGGAGAAAGAACGATAAATATCGCCTTGCCTGCCGGGATATGAACTTTTCATTCGCTTGTTTTTCTCTCGCAGGGTTGAATATGCATGACGACGGGAACAGGCCACTTGGTAAAAACAACCCGTCCCGAAGCTCCTGACTTTTTCCGACGCCCGATTGCTGCCGCACGTTCGCTGATTACGGTCTAACAGGGGAATCTCGGCGCCCGCGGTAAGTGACCCAAACCCGCGGTCAATTAAAATCGACTACTGAAATCAGGATCGAGAGATTTCCCGACGAACCGGGAAAACATCTGCACGTGTCATCCGGCGATTTATCGCACCGTTTTATTTCGGCCGAGAAAAATCGTCGGATACCGTTTTAAATTATCTTATCAAATCGTTTGTACTCTCGGTAGTACGGCGATCTCTCGAGGCTTCTGTTGGCCGGCTGCCGAGATTTTTCGCGTGGGTATTTTTGTCGCGACCGTGCATCGGTCCCTGCTTCGAGGCGAAACGCCGAGTAACAAGCTTAACGCCGTGAAACGAGAGGAAAAATATATGGTAACCGTACCGATCAGCGTTGCATCGAATTTTCCAAGCGATCGAGCCCAATTATATAACACACTTATTTCGGCCGCACAATTCTCTCAACACTAGCCGACGCTTATTCTCTCGTATATCTCTGTTCCTCCGTGGCGAGTTCACACGCGTGCACGTGACGGTGAAATTCGCGAGACTGGCGATGGGACAGAGTCGCGTCAACGAGACGTCGCACGCGGAGTCTCACCGCCGACTGGCCAGCCTCGGTCTGGCTCGGTGCGCACCCCTCTTCTTCGCTTCCTAGTGCAGGCGAGCACGCGCCTCGCCGGGCGCGTTCCACGCGAGCAATCGCATCCCGTCCCGACGACTTTGAATCGTCGAGAACGGCGTATGATTTCTCACAAAAGGAATTTGCAATGAATATAATTCTTCGGGACGTATGAAATCTTTCTTTGTGGAAAGTAGTAACAGTAAACGCGAAGTCAGACGAATAAAAGGTATTTTTACAGAGGAGCGACGTGAACGCGGTCCCATCTTTACCAACGACGTAGACATTGTTCGCCGGTTGGGATTTATGGAAATTTCCGGCGACCAACGCCAGTCCTGCTCTTTGGTAATCGTTGTGTCTCGGGTATTTTTGTTGTTGTTTTTTATTTTTCTCACATACACGGTAATCCGGTTTGCGTTTTCCGCTGCGTAGCTGCTGACCCTTTCCTGATGTAACTAGGCGCGGTGGAAAAATCGCGAGATACCGCGGAATGGAAGGAACGTGTCGCGAATGGGCGACTGGGAGAGTAACAACGCGAGATTGAAATAAATGTAGGTGCTTTGATGGGCCGGGGGAAGAATGCTCAGTCTCGAGATAAGCTAATTGCTTCCGCCGCCTGTCGACAAACACACCGGGAATTTCAACGTTATTGGGGTTAAATATGCGTTTGACTCGGATGTTGTCCCGAGCAAATAGATACGCTATGTACGCGTATAATAAGACGAAACGAAGTCGAAAGGGATTCATTACCGGCGTATCACGCGGCGTGCCTGTAGGAACGTTCTACGTGCTCCGCGTATATCGCGCGGTAGTTGCTCCCGGCCGAACAAACAGCGCCGAGTGTAATCGAGATCTCGCAAATATTCGTGCATGGGAAACTGACGACGTCAGGAAATGTTAACGAGACGCGTCGCGGTTATTTGCTGATGACATCGCCTCCTTCGAGACATCGCTGGCTGCGCCGTGAACGTCTACTCGGCGTCATTCCTAAGCCAGAGACGCTCGTCGCAATTGAATAACAAAGCGATTAAAATCGTGTTCTCGCGGATGTATCGAAACCCGTTCGTTCGTTCGAAAATTGTCTCGCTCGGCGGAAGAACGAGCTACGGTTATCGAGTTTTTATAAAGCGGCGCGAGAATTCTTGGGGTAACTTCCGACCGGGAACTATCGTTAATTAATTGGAAGCCCGACGGGTGGGGGGTTAATTCATTCGGTGTCGATGAAATTAAAAAGAAAAGCGTGGGCGGAGGAAAGTCGGCAGTTGCCCGGCGAAAGGGTACGGGCCGCTGATCGAGCACCCGTCACTGGCAGATGTCTAACCGACGTTTTCCAATTCGCACGGCCATTCAACGTTCGACAAAAGCGCTGGCTCTTTTGCAAATTGCAAATTGCGCCCGACCCGTCGGCGTGTTTCTCCGAGGCTGGGAAAAACGCATCCCTCGACGGGCGATACTTTTCGTTCAATTTCCTCGAGATTCCCGCCTGCATTACACGCCGGCTTTGATCTTCCGTGAATAACGCTAGTCGCTCTTTATATATGTATATGGCCGATTCGCTTTGCGACCGGCCGTGCTTTACGCTATTCTTGCGAATTAACCGACGTGCTTCTGACTAGATTTCTACCGACGGGTAGAGAGATAGTTAGCTACAAGGCGAATCACGCAACGGGTGATTCGCGTTAATAAATGCAGGCTTGCGTTTATAAGGGAAATATATGAACGGAAATTGAATGCGTGTCTGAACATGAATTCAATTCTTCATTTGCATTATTTTATATTGATCTCATAATAGTTTGATTTTTCATATCTTTATACGTAGACCTTTTCATATCAACGACCAGTAAATGTAGGGAGTTCGTATCTCATATTGATTTGTCTCGCTTCAAATTTAATTTATTAGATTTGAATGTATCGTGCCGCGCGACTCACCCCGTACAGTTCTAGTTTTGAACCAGGCGTATAAAGTGAACGTCAAACAAGTTGAAAGTCAGTCTACGAGAATTTAGACTCACTTTGATCCTACCGAAACGAGCTAGAACTATTTTCGTTTGTTGCGAGGGAGAAGGTTTTATTAATTCTTCACTCGGTTAACCGGTGCCGGAAGATTCCAGATAAACGTTAGAAGAGTTCGAGAGAAGGAATTAAAAAGCTGCGCGAGCTCGTCTTCTATTATCCAGTTACGTTCGCAGTAGTCCGTGCCGCGTGTGGTCAGACGGAGACCGCGATGAACCGCGTTACCGGTTGACATTGTTGATACAGAATCTTTCTCCCGATAGAATCGGTATTGTGCGACGATATCCAAGTTATTTCTATAGATTCGTCGGTGAACGTCGGTATGGCTTCGGCTTATGGGCACCGTCGCTCGTTCAAAGGATCGTAATCGTGGCTTTGATCACAGCTATCCGACGTGATTGAAACTCGTTGCGCGCGGTGAACTTGAACGTTTAAATAACAAACTTGCCGGATTCTCCCAGCGGTGGAAGTACGCCGGGGCAACATTCTCTCCGCATCGATATTCATGGCGGAACAATAAACCATCGCGTTTCTCGATATTGCCTTCCGACCTCCGTGTTTGTCTTACAAATAACTTCTTTTCCTTATTTGCGACGACGTCAAATATTTGTGTCGGTCGCAACAAACCGCAGCGTCGGGCCAGGTCAGATATTAATGTCGGGGAAAAGTCGCCGAGAAAAACCACGGCCGGCTCGGCGGCCGCCTTTATCCCCGGCCGATGGGAAGAAGAGGTCGATCGGAGAAAAAACCGTGTAATTTCCCGAGGAGATGCCCGGGCGACACTTCCCGTGACTGTCGCTCTCTCTCTCTCTCCCTCACTCCTTCTCCCATCTCCGCGGACTATAGATAAAACTCCTTGGAGACGCAAGGGCCAACGAGATCCTTCTCTCTTCGCGATCGAGCTAAGGCTTGATGCCCTTTGTCGCTCCTCTCCCTCCTCTCGCTACATCTACAGAGGAGCCCTAGTTGCATCGTCGTCGGACCGCAACGACTCCTCGATTTTGCGGTCAGCCAATTAGACGATGGTTCAAAGAGATTGCGGTAAGGAAAATTTAATTGTCCCTCGGCCGGGATTGTCCATCGATAGGCTCTCAGGCCCAGATACAACCGTGGCCACTTTTCAACTTCTACTTCTTGCGCTTTGAGACCTTACGATGGTAATTGATCATAGGTAAAATGGGAATCGTTTCTTTTGCAGGACAATTTTTGTAGTAGTCAGCTCCCCCTTCTAAGTAGTCGCCTATTAACGTAATACCCGAGACGGTTTTGTTATTACGCCCGGTAATGAATACCGTAATTGGCGTCTCTTCCGCGAGAGACCGAGGGAGTCTGTTGACAAAGAACAGCCCGGACACCGAAGATTCGTTATCGTCATCTGGCTCCCAGATTAGTACTTTGAAAATGAAATATCTGTCATCTTTGTAAAGATTTTAGTATATCATTATCATTATGATTAAATGTTTGTATTCTGTAATTTGATAAAGAGTCAAATAAAAATTTTGTTAAACATATATTTGTTTAGTTCAATGACCTGTTCACTATTCCTAGAATGAC
>SHCU01000226.1:174832-187445 GCA_004307685.1 Ceratina australensis | reverse complement strand
TCTCATCTTAAAAATTAAATAAATCAAATTGCAATGAAATTCTGTTTCAAATGAATTAGCATGAAAATGACTAAATTAGTACAATGCTATTTAAGTATTCTAGTAGAGATTTTATTTTATCAAAGCATCTCATCTTAAAAATTAAATAAATCAAATTGCAATGAAATTCTGCTTCGAATGAATTAGCATGAAAATTAGTAAATTAGTACAATGCTATTTAAGTATTCCAGTAGAGATTTTATTTTATCAAAGCATCTCACCTCAAAAATTAAATAAATCAAATTGCAATGAAATTCTACTTCAAATAAATCAACATGGAAATTACTAAATTAATACAATGCTTAAAAACAGTATAAAAGGTATCGTAAAAAAATTGTAACGGTAGTCTGAAGGGGTTGTTTCATCGAGGGACTAAACAGAAAAGGGGGCAACCATTAGAAACTGCTCCGAATCTCGTTCGGGTACAATCAGATACCTACGGAATACCAGGTGAGCCTGTTGAACCGAGTAACGCCTTTTGACGTTAACGCCAGACCTCTTGTGTGTGCGGGGTACCATAAACCCGGGCGACGGTGCAACGCCAGATCTCGATCTACCCGAGTCCCCAGAACCATTACCCATTATGTCCGCGCTGCGGCTATCACTCCATTGTCTCTCTTATCTAATCGCCCATCGCGATTGCTGTTCGCCTAACAACGGACTTCACCTATACTCGGCTACCGTTACATCGTTTCAATCATACGAGAATTAATTACTACAAAATATATTTTTATGCTCTTTTCAGCTGATCTTATAACACACCTTGGAAAGAAATTAATACAAATTAGTGTTCATATTCGTAGAGTTTGAATACGCGATTACAATGACGTCCTTGCAAGAGTTTCGGTCCTGATGATAAGAGAACTGATTAAATTGTATTTTGACAAAATATATTTTTATTCAATAATAATTAGTAAAGTACTAGGGTTTTATTATATTTTTTGATTTTTATGGATTTATTTATTATATAAGGATTATATTTTTGGGATCTCCGTTTGAGATGTAAATACATGATTTATATTACATTCGAGCGTGCCACAAACGAGGCTCGTTATATTATAGTTCCGATCGACAGGGGAAAAGAACAAAAAATTGGATCTGCATCGCATCAAAGTAACATAGGAGAGTGTTCTTAGATGAGCGTAGAATTACAAGAGGAGGGACATTCAGGGTTATCGTGTTATCGATCGGATTCCCTTTGATGTCGCCAAGGGTGCATCGAGTGGCCTGGATTCGAGATAAAGCAGTTTACTTTCAATACGAATTCATTTGCAATGTGTATATCATATACCTAAATGTTTACGTAAAAAAGAAAAATAAGTATATTATATATTAGTAGAAGATTAGATGAATTATAAGTGTGTAATAGTAAACGAGCTGGATATACCATATTCAATTATATTACAATATATAATACAAATATTGTTATACAAAAATAATATTAAATATACAAAATATATTTAGGTTATACTATTATTTAGGTTATACTACAGGTTATACTATATTTAAGTTATACTACAGGTTATACTATTACAATAATGTAGATAGAGTTGATCTATCTTATACATTTTTGTGAATATATATCCTTGTGAAATGATAAATTTTTTTTGGTGAAAATGTCTGGGGAAATAAATCGTGTAAATTTTTATGGATTTATATGAATTTTTTTTATTGATATACAAAAATAATATTAAGTATACAAAATATATTACTTCAGGTTATACTATTATAATAATGTAGATAGAGTTGATAAATCTTATACATTTTTGTGAATATAAATCCTTGTGAAATGATAAATTTTTTTGTGATTATGTCTGTGGAAATAAATCGTGTAAATTTTCATGGATTTATATGAATTTCTTTTTATTGATATACAAAAATAATATTAAATATACAAAATATGTTACTTCAGGTTGTACTATTATAATAATGTAGATAGAGTTGATCTATCTTATACATTTTTGTGAATATATATCCTTGTGAAATGATAAATTTTTTTGTGATTATGTCTGGGGAAATAAATCGTTTAAATTTTCCCCAAACGTGACGTCGACCTTGACATCTTTACTACGTGAAACCGTAATCCGGAAATCGTGTGACGTTCGAAAAATCGGGGGTGTTCTCCTCGTTAGCAGCACTAAATGCCTTGAAATTAGAGGGCCGGTGGTCGACAAAGGTGGCGCGCAGTCACGTTCTACGATCCATTGAAATCGATTCGCCACGCGTCGTAACGTTTCCTCGTCCGCTGTATTTCCCTTCGTTGGAAATCTCCAGCGATTCACGGTTGGAGCAGAAAATCATTTCATCGATTTTACGCTTTTTCCCTGTCGTTCGACGAGGAAGTAAGCTTTCAAAAGCATCCTACGTCTTATTAAACCACCGATCGTTTCCGGTTGAAATTTACATAAAAAGTAACCAGCTGGATGTTTTTTTTTTAAGAAGTACACTTCCTACTTACAGATATGGAAATGTACTTTAGTCGGTTTTTATTTTGATTTAATTTATATATTTTAGTATGGTTAACTTTTTTAGTGAATTTTGGGGATTATTCGTTTTGTGTAACTTCTATTATTACTATGTTTCGTATTTTTTATATCATTTATATTTTATATCATTTACTATATCATTTTTTATATATCATTTATTATATCATTTATTATATATCATTTATTACATTTTTATAATTATTTGAGTTAGTTCATCATATTTTATACTTTTATTATGGCATATATTTATTCATTACGATTTGTGTTTTTATTTGTGTCTATATTCTATTCATTATATTTTGTAATCTTATTATTACTGTATTTTATTAAATTATTATATATATTTCATTGATTTTCTTTGATTTGACGTCGAGTGACTTGTGTAAACCGTGACGCACATTATTATGAAATAATAATGAACAGGCGATGGCAGTTTGCTTGGCGAAGGGGTGAGATCGTTATCAAAGCAGAGTAAAGACACGTCACTCCCTCACTATACACTCCCTCCCTCTACTAATAATTAATATTAATTCAAAAAATATATTTCATTCTCTGTTATGATATTTTAATAAATTCTTATAAATCAAGATAATAATTAGATCGATTTTTCAACGAATTCTTTTTCCAAAAATTAAATATAATTATTACTTTGGTTTATAAGAATTTATTAAAATATAATAAGTAATAAATAATGGAAATAATTGGATTGCTTTTTAATGAATTCTTTTTACAAGAATTACATATAATTATTACTTCGATTTATAAGAATTTATTAAAATATAATAAGTAATAAATGATGGAAATAATTGGATTGCTTTTTAATGAATTCTTTTTACAAGAATTACATATAATTATTACTTCGATTTATAAGAATTTATTAAAATATAATAAGTAATAAATGATGGAAATAATTAGATTGCTTTTTAATGAATTCTTTTTACAAGAATTACATATAATTATTACTTCGATTTATAAGAATTTATTAAAATATAATAAGTAATAAATGATGGAAATAATTGGATTGCTTTTTAATGAATTCTTTTTACAAGAATTACATATAATTATTACTTCGATTTATAAGAATTTATTAAAATATAATAAGTAATAAATGATGGAAATAATTGGATTGCTTTTTAATGAATTCTTTTTACAAGAATTACATATAATTATTACTTCGATTTATAAGAATTTATTAAAATATAATAAGTAATAAATGATGGAAATAATTGGATTGATTTTTAATGAATTCTTCTTCCAAGAATTAAATATAATTATTACTGTAATTTATAAGAATTTATTAAAATATAGTAAGTAGTAAATGATCGAAATAATTAGATTGATTTTTTAATGAATTCTTTTTCCAAGAATTAAATATAATTTTAATTCGATAAATTTTATATATATACATATGTGTGCATGGGAAGAATCAACGACAAATCGTTGGCAGGGATCCTTTCCAGCCAATCAACCTTATCCACACTTTAACGTTTCTATATCGGCGCGTGCCGGCCACGCGACTCGGACTCATCCCCGATCCGCGTAGCCACGTGCCGGGTTGCACGCAAACGTCGCCGAGTACAGATTACTTAACGCCTAACGGCTGGCTAAAAAGAGGAAGAATAACAACCGCAATTACGGTTGAAATGTCCCGTGTCCTCGTGGCAAGTGCTCCTTGAGTGAGACTTGAAACTGCTGAGGATCAGCACTGCTCTTCGCTAGGGATAATCTTCAGACAGGACATCTGCGTTTTCATTTATTTAGCAATTTTATTGCCAGTTAGCAAGTTTTTTATATTTAGTCAATTCTAAAGGAATTTTGGTAAATTTAATTGATGTCAGAGTTTGGAGTTTCAGTTTTTAAGATTAGGTTAGTAGGTTAGTGAAATATGAATTAAAAAATGGAAATTATAATTCAGGGTTTTCATGGAAAAGAATTCTAAACATTTATAATAGAATTTTATTATCAGTTATCAAGTTTTTTTATATTTAATCGATTTTAAAGGAATTTTGTTTAGATGTCAGGGTCTAGTGTTTTAGGTCTTAAGATTTGGTTAGGATAGTGATATATGAATTAAAAAATGGAAATTATAATTCAGGGTTTTCATGGAAAAGAATTCTAAACATTTATAATAGAATTTTATTATCAGTTATCAAGTTTTTTTATATTTAATCGATTTTAAAGGAATTTTGTTTAGATGTCAGGGTCTAGTGTTTTAGGTCTTAAGATTTGGTTAGGATAGTGATATATGAATTAAAAAATGGAAATTATAATTCAGGGTTTTCATGGAAAAGAATTCTAAACATTTATAATAGAATTTTATTATCAGTTATCAATTTTTTTTATATTCCATCAATTATAAAAGAATTTTGTTTAACTGATATTAGAGTCTAGTACTTGAATCCTCCAGATGAGGTTAGGTAAATGTATCATAAAATAATAATATAAAAACATACTAAAATGTATTACAATTATAGTTGTATTACAACTATATCAAAAATATATTATAATTGATAATTCCTAACTATACCATAAACGTATTATATTACACTTCAAACACAAAAAATCTAGTCTTAGTAGTCTCTCAGTAAACGTAGTCTCATCTATTACAGTATTATAATATTATACATACATTTAAGCCTGATTCGCATTATCCGTATCCTGGAATTAGCATTGTCAGCGAGTAACCGGCTATGATATCTCAATTACCTTTGGCACGGTGGTTTGGCCAACACGTGTCACCCTGGTGCGAAGTTTCTCGCTATCAATTTCTCAAAGCCGGCGACGACCCACTGATAAAGCCACGTGTCGAGGGCGTTTAGTCGCGCCTACGATCTCCCTGTGTCCACGTGGCCTCGCGATATACATGCACGTGCCAGCCATTACACGCCATATTAATTCGTGATATTCTTCGTGGCTTCGTTTTCAACAATTCTTTTCTCATATTCAAATCGGTTTAGATTTATTAATATTTTATTGTTAAAATAACATATTTATTATTGTTAGCATGTAAAATTTGAATTGGATTTTAATCAATTTTTAGGTTTTTCATTGGTAGTTTCAGGGGGTGAAAAGAACGAGTTTTCAATATCTAAGAAGTAGTCAAAACGACGTCTTAATTTCATAACCCATGTCCAACAGGAATAAATTGATTTTAATCAATTTTTAGGTTTTTTAATTGGTAGTTTCACGGGGTAAAAAGAACGAGTTTTCAATATCTAAGAAGCAGTCAAAACGACGTCTTAATTTCATAACCCATTTCCAACAGGAATAAATTGATTTTAATCAATTTTTAGGTTTTTTAATTGGTAGTTTCACGGGGTAAAAAGAACGAATGTTCATACGAACTTCGTTGTCAAACGACTTCGTTGGGGATTTTAGTGTTACTAGTATTCTGTACTTGTACGTGTGTACGTTTTGCAAAATCTATTCTTACGTACGTACGTAGAGGGCGAGAGTTGGACAGATGGCTCGTTGGATCTAGTATAACGGCTCGTCAGTGGTCGTGTCACCTACGACGAAAGTGGATAGGGTGCAGTTAATAAGACTCGGTCACGAGAGCAAATTCGATGATCGCTTTACGAGAACGAATTCGCCGAGAAGTACAAATTCATTCTCAAACAATGTCACCTTGCAACGTTACTTGACATTTCGTAGAAAAACAGAAATACAACTGTACAGGCTTAATCGCACCGTCAAACTAATATTACTCGTTAACTACTTTTATTTCATAACAAAATCATTAATTAAATCAAATGTTCATTAAATAATACACTAACTCAAATATTCATTAAATAATTCATTAAAACAAATATTCATTAAATGATACATTAAATCAAATGTTCATTAAATAATACATTAAATCAAATAGTCATTAAATAATACATTAACTCAAATATTCATTAAATAATACATTAACTGAAATATTCATTAATTCAAATTTTATCTGCGTAAAGAAATTCGTATGAAAATATAGAATAAAATAAGAATTATACAAAAACCGTGAATCCTTTCGGCTAGCGAAATCGTCGAGGCCGCAGCACATCGGGTGGCTACCATACGCGGGCACAGTTTCCCCTCGTGGGTGATGACGCACACACGCGAGCTAAACAATAGTTAAATCAGGGCGAGGGGGTAAAGCCGACGGGCCGCTGTGGGTGTTTAATGAGCTGCCAGGCTAGTGACTGAGCTACACGGCTACGGCTAGAGGGGCGCCGCGGGGCGAACGGGCTGCGATTTTTAGGGTGCGAGGTCCGACCGACCGGTGAAATGTATGGGGCACGAGCCACGGTGCCACTTGACTGTTTATACGACCGGCACCGCGTAAAGTGTACGAATAACATTGCATACGATTAGGTTTACACGGCACACGATTTTAAATATAATTTTTTTACTTCTCTTAGGAATGCAATTCCTAAATTTAATTCTTTTAGGAATATACAGGAAATTTAATTCTTTTAATTCTTTTAGGAATGCAAGGAATATATTTATGTATGAGACAATTTTTATGTAAATATGATAATAAAATATATGATATATTTATGTGATGTATATGATTTAAATAAGAAATTGGGGAATGTTTTATTTGGATTTTAAATTTCGTTAAATCCTGTGTCCTTTTGAAAATATATTTATTATATTAGTATATTAATATATTGGAATATAATACAGTATATTAATATATTGCATTTTAGTATATTATAGTATTATTAACTCATACATTATATCATAATATGACAGAATTGATTAATATATTGTTATTATATTAATGTATTTTAATGTACTACTAGATTAATTTATTATAATATATTGCCATAATAATATATTACTATATTAATGTATAATAATATATTGCTACATTTTATACTACATTTGATTTACTACATTTATATTAATATATAAAAATTGCATATTAATATATAATAATTGCATATTAATATATAATAATACATTGCTACATTTGACACTACATTTGATACATACATTCTTAATATACTGTTACATATTGATATATTTCCATAACAATATATTACTATATTAATATACCATAACATATTCATACATTTTATAATACACTCACTACTGACATTAATTATTAATACTATCAACGAGTCTGACACTCCTGACAGTGTTTAATCAAATGTAGGCACGGGATTAAAATCCCCGTCCGACTACCCGGGCCAATTCATTGATTAAACGTGTTTGTGAAGCGCTCGTACGTAAGCGGACGTTTTATTGGGCCAGCTTAGGCAGGAGATTACACGCGCGGTGAAAACACGTTTGATCCGAGGATTTATCCGAGCCTGAATTCGAGTCCGGTCAGGTTCGAAAAAGCACACGGACAAAACAAATATTCGCGATCAATGAATTTTAAATTGAAAATAATTTACATTTACTAAATAATTGATGTGATACGTTATTTTGATTTGAAAATAATTGAATCTAACATTGGGGTTTGTGAATTGGATGGTAACGTTACACGGGCAATTAGAACGGTAAATGTAACGGGCGTTGGATTTCATTCTCCACGGTCGAGTTAACCAGCACCGAGCAAAAGGTTTCCCTAATTCTTTAAATCGTCTGCAAATAGTAACTTAATATCGAGACCTCTTCTAATAGTAACTCGATCCGAGGAATGAGAAAAATCCTAGAGATGGACCTGCCTAATTTCACGGAACCGTTGCTTCCTTCAATAGTCAAATGGCTATCCCCTAGCTGGTAGAATTCGTACAATTTTAGTATTCCATTTTCGATAATATATGTAGCTTTTTATTTTCGACTTTTCTGATTTCGACTATTTTATTATATATTATTATTTATGAATTTTTGTATATTATTATTTATGATTTTTTACATATTATTTTTTATGATTTCTTTATAATTCTTTATGATTATTTTATTATATATTATTATTTATGATTTTTTATATATTATTAATTATAATTTGCATTATGTAAATTTTTTATTTTCGACGATACATGCAATTTTACACATTTTACATAATACATTTCATATTATCAATTTCTGGACAGTTTTAATGAAGCATCCGATAAATATTTGGAATCGTCGCGATTATATCATCGAATGAGGGTGAGAGTCCGTAGGTGACAAAGGGCGGCGATTAATCTTCGATTAACCGTTCGCCGATCGGTCAAGGTAATTTCACGAAATTTTCATGAATTAGGAAAACCGGTCCTCCCTTTTTCCAGTACTCGTGCCGATTCACCCCACCGCACCTCGTCTAACCCTGCGCGAGGGTCCGCTCCGCAGGGGTGCACCTATGTCAGCCACCAGTATGTCACCGTACAGACCAGCACCCCGGCACAATAAACGCGCCGATCGATATGTGCACTCGACGGAAACGGCCCGAGCGAAATCACTAAATCACTGCGCGACGTTCGTGCAAAATGGTCCTTCGACATACCAAAACTTATTTATTGTTATTATCATTATTATTATTATTGTAGCAACGTTATTACTATTACTATTACTGTTTTTAATATTAATATTACTATTTTTTATTATTTATTTTATTATTACTATTACTTTATTATTACCACTTTATTATTAATATGATGATTCATTCACCAAGATCTCTGAACGCCATGATTTCATTCTTTCTGTGATACTACTTTACTATTATTATTACTATTTTACTATTTTACTGTTACTATTACTATTTTACTATTTTACTATTACTCTTTTACTATTTATTTTTATTTATTGAACATAGTCCTTGCCTTGCGGCTTTGGACGAGCTTCCGGCCTCTCCTTTTTACATTAATCTCTTATATAAACTTATCCTTAAAATATAAACATAAAACAACGTAAAACATAAACTCAAACTTGCCTCTATTACTATTACTATTTTACTATTTTACTGTTACTATTACTATTTTACTATTTTACTATTACTCTTTTACTATTTATTTTTACTTATTGAACATAGTCCTTGCCTTGCGGCTTTGGACGAGCTTCCGGCCTCTCCTTTTTACATTAATCTCTTATATAAACTTATCCTTAAAATATAAACATAAAACAACGTAAAACATAAACTCAAACTTGCCTCTATTACTATTACTATTTTACTATTTTACTGTTACTATTACTATTTTACTATTTTACTATTACTATTACTATTTTACTATTTTACTATTACTATTTTACTATTTTACTATTACTATTACTATTACTATTTTACTATTTTACTATTACTATTACTATTTTACTATTTTACTATTACTATTTTACTATTTTACTATTACTATTACTATTACTATTTTACTATTTTACTATTTTACTATTACTATATTACTATTTACTATAACTATTACTATTACTATTTTACTATTACTATTACTATTTTACTATTTTACTATTTTACTATTACTATATTACTATTTACTATAACTATTACTATTACTATTTTACTATTACTATTACTATTTTACTATTTTACTATATTACTATTACTATTTTACTATTACTATTACTATTACTATTTTACTATTACTATTTTACTATTACTATTTTACTATTACTATTTTACTATTACTATTTTACTATTCCTATTTTACTATTTTACTATTTTACTATTACTACTTTACTATTACTACTTTACTATTACTATTTTACTATTGTACTATTGTACTATTTTACTATTGTACTATTTTACTATTTTACTGCTTGACTATTTTACTATTTTGCTATTTTACTTTCTAGAAACACAATAACACACTAGAAAGCCTGAAACTTAGTATATACCTATATTGCCCAAAGGCTGTCAAAATGACTTTATCGTGAATGAATAACTATATGTAATGTAAAAAATGTCGATGTAGTATACTTGTGTGTAAAATCTGTCGGTAGGTTTAGTGTTAAGAAGCTACAATAATGGAATTCACAATTAGTAATGGAATAATGTATCTGTCTACTATGTCTCTTCTTAAATTCTAGTTTTAGGTCATTTTTAAAGCACCATTTCTTTTCATAAATCTTGTATTACTATCAGGGACCAAAAATCCGAAATTACTTTTATCCCTACCCAATCAAATAACACATTAATACACCAGAAACACAAATATATAACATATATGCATATAATACATGTAACACATATATATGTATATATATATATGTATAATATATATATACATATAACACATTAACACACTAGAAACACAATAACACACTAGAAAGCCTGAAACTTAGTATATACCTATATCGCCCAAAGGCTGTCAAAATGACTTTATCGTGAATGAATAACTATATGTAAACAATATTAAATAGCATTCAAATGTAAAAAATGTCAATATTGTTGTGTGTAAAATCTGTGTAAAAACAGTATTAAATAAATCAGATTTTTATCATTTAATTTATTATAAATATTTCTAAGGGAATAAAATAATTGTTTATTATTTTTGCCGTAACCCGGCTGGCTGGGAGCAGTTACGGGGTGGCCGGGTCACGGGAAAAACTGATTGAATCCCCCCAAAATATCCGACACCTTTACGGAACGCGCTTGGCCGTCTGTCGCTGCGCACACAATCATGTACGCGCGACATAATGGTTCCATTGAGGCATTACCATTATTGGCGAGATTTGGGGAAACGATCGACCGTGCTAACGGATTCGTCGCAGCTTGCAGCCTGTTTGCAAATAGGCCTTGTATACGAAATTATTGATCAAAAGGGTGTCGCGGATGCATCTTACGTCGTGACGTTTTCGATTCCATGCCTACTGGGAGGTGGAATAGTAATATTGTTTAGACATCTGCGTTCAGATCGGACATCTCGAAGAACGTGTTCGTCCATATTTGTAGGATAGGACACGTCTGAATTTATTCAATCAGATTTTGGCTGAATTTCGAGGTGTTTTTGTTGATTTGTTTTTTCTGGTTCTGATGGATGGAATTTGATGTAAAAATTGTGAGACACACTTCTATGCAAACAATGTAAGCCTGAGTATTTACAAATCGATACATTAGTTCCTTATTACAAAAAAAATTTATGAACCTGAGTTTGTCAGATTTGAAAGATGTTGGAATACGATGTTCAATATTTTTCTCCTCAGGAGCTAGCGTATAGAAATTTCTGAAAAGTTAGGAAAATACAATGCTATGAGAGTAGAACAACTGAGAATTTTTTCAATCATATCAAAGAACTTTCAGACTTTGGCCAAATTCGGGGTCGTTTTCGTCTATTTCTTTTTTCCGGTTCTGATGGATGGAATTTGATGTAAAAATTGTGAGACACACTTCTATGCAAACAATGTAAGCCTGAGTATTTTCAAATCGATACATCAGTTCCTTATTACAAAAAAATTTATGAACAAGAGTTCGTCAGATCTTGGAATATGATGTTCAATATTTTTTTCCTCAGGAGCTAGCGTATAGAAACTTCTGAAATGTTAGGAAAATACATTACTATCAGAGTAGAACAAGTGAGAATTTTTTTAACCGTATCAAAGAACTTTCAGACTTTGGCCAAATTCAGGGCCATCGATTCTGAACACATTCATTACTTATGTTCTCCGATTCTAATAGATAGAATCTAACGAAAGAATTATGAGATACACTGTCCCAATGGTAGAAGCCTGAATATTTCGAAGCACCTCCATCGATTCGTTAGCGTAATAAAAAATTCATGAAATTCGTCGAGTATTTCATCCGACGATGTATATTCGATCCGAGAACCGAAACGAGGCTTTCCAGGCACGGGCGAAGTAAGAGTTCGCGGGGTGCGGTCCGGTATTGTTCGTGGTTTACCACAAAGGCCTGTAAATGCCAAGTTGCAATGAAAAGCCCCCTGCGTGCATCTAAACAGATGCCGAAATACGATGCCGAAAGATGCTTGTCCGAATCTTCTTTTTACACCCTCCAATGTCTGTCTTTCGGGGTAAATACAACTGGGGTTCAGCCTCGATCCTTTGTCCCTTCACTCTGATTTCATACGAACTGCATTCAGTGTTCATTTATTAATTATTGTCATTATTATTTTATTGTAAAGCTTTATATTTAGTAAAATGTTTGCATTCGAAGAACTGAAGAGATTGAAAGAGAACTGAAATTTGAAGATTGAATAAAAGAAGAT
>SHCU01000226.1:152629-165039 GCA_004307685.1 Ceratina australensis | reverse complement strand
TGATCCGGTTGACAACTAAGTCATTGCTTGGAATTTTAAAAACGAAAATTCATAGCTGTCGCTTAAAGATTTAACTTTATTTTATATTGTAATTCATTTATAATTTCGACGAATTTACAATTCATTTATTTTATACAAAAATCAGCAGACTTACCTTATTTCTCATGTAGAACTATATTCAACTGGCTGATCCAAGCTTCAGGAACTTTTCCCAAAGGATGCTTCATGGGAAATGAGTGAACGACGTAATCTAATAAAATAAGTGGCCATATGTCGCGTTTGCTAATCAGCTGATAATGCTCGGGCATTGCTATAGAAACAATCGAGCGAGTCGCCTCTGAAATAAAGGCTTCTCTAATCTACGACCTCTATAATTAATCGATTCCATCAGTACTTCCCATTATTCATTAATTAATTCATATTTTGTACGTTTCACAATTTATATTTTAATAGAATACTACTTTTCACAAATACCCTGTTTTTTTAATATATATACTATATAATATAACAAACAAAAAATAGAAACATGACAAATAATAATAATAAATATGAATACAAATTATATATATATATATATATATATGTATAATAAATATAATATGTAAAAATATAAATATTCTATTTTATTGCAGTTCTGTTAAATATATATGATATTCTGTCTTAACACATATTATATAATATGTAAGGATTCTACTTTCTTTTAATTCTATTAATATACAATACATATATGATATTCTGTTTTAATATGTTTAAAACATGAAAAAAATTCTTAATACATATTTTCAATAATATATAATATAACATATAAACATTCCATTTCCTTTGAGTCCTGCTTGAGACCGTAGCCACCTGTGCCACGTGGTAATTACGTTCAAGCACCGACAGTCTTCTAGCTCCCACGAAATATCAGTGTGCACAGGGATAACCAGTAGCGTGGGAGTGTAAACATCAATCCAACGTATCCTATCAACCGCAGAGATTCTCCCTATCAATCTCCAATCCTACAATATCAATCTAATTATATATTGTTCAATTTGCAGCAGACCAAACTGCCAGTCGCGTCTGTGTTAGGCCTTCTTACCCAGAGACTAAGTGTCAATGTTAAAGATGCGAATTAACGAAGAGAGAATTCGATACATTTTACAGTTTAGATCTTTGCAACAAATAGAAATGAATAATGGAATCTCTTGGGGTGATTTGTAACAGACCAAACTGTCAGTCGGGTCTGTGCGGTGATTTTTCACCCAGAGACTAAGTGTCAATGTTAAAGATGCGAATTAACGAAGAGAGAATTCGATACATTTTACAGTTTAGATCTTTGCAACAAATAGAAATGAATAATAGAACTTCCTGGGGCGATTTGCAATGAACCAAACTGTCAGTCGGGTCCGTGCGGTGCCTTCTTACCCAGAGACTACGTGTCAATGTTAAAGATGCGAATTAACGAAGAGAAAATTCAATACATTTTACAGTTTAGACGAAATTTTATGTTTCAGATCACTGCAGCAAGGAGAAATTAGCAATAGAATCTCTTGGAGCGATTTGCGACAGACCAAACTGCCAGTCGTGTCCGTGCGGTGCCTTCTCACTCAAAGCTTGAGCTACGATGTTAAAGATGCAAATTAACAAAGAGAAAATTTAGATCTTTAAAACAAGCTTTTAAACTCTTAAACTTTTAAACTCTCACAAACAACTAATTTAGATCTTTAAAACAAATAGAAATGAAAAATAGAAATGAAAAGAAATGAAAAGAAATGAGAATAGAATAGAATAGAAATAGAAAAGAAATGAAAAATAGAATCTCTTGGAGCGATTTGCGACAGACCAAACCGCCAGTCGGGTCTGTGCGGCGCCTTCTCGCTCAAGACTACCTGTCGATGTTAAAGATGCATCTTGAACTGGTAGGCCCGTTGTAAAAAATGTCAATACAATCCTGGAAATGATTGTACCTTCAAAATGAGAACAGGTTTAAGAACAGAATTTCCCATACTTGACATAATTGGGCAATCCGAACGATGGTAAATAAAGTCTTGAAACAAACATTGGAATAATGGATTTCTTTTTCACCAACCTTAGAAACCTACGAATAAAAATGCGAATAAAATAATAAATTAACGCCTAGTATAACAGACTGGTGATATGCCAGGAGTGAAACTGGAATAGAAACCGTTCGGGCAAAACCGATTCGTAACGCGAGGCAATTTTTTTTCCTCGTCGACGTGGCCAATAAATTATCCAATTAGAGCGGATCGGGCAGACTTCCTGCAAACCCTTTTTCCACGTTCGACACTTTCGTCGCATACCCTCACGCCCCATTTTTTTTTTTATTTGATCTTCGATTCTCCACGCGCCCGGCAACCAATCTTTCGTGTAATTCCCGATACGTGTTTCCGCGGTACCAGCGAACATGTGTCGATTTCACGGGGTCCCTTTATCACCGCGGATTTTCAAACTGTGAAAAGGGTTCGCTCGGTCGAGAAGGGTAGTTACGATCTTTGGGGTCGACGCTCGCCGATGCATAATTCGTATTAAAAATACGAATTAAAAATACGTATTAAAAATACGAATTAAAAATACGTATTAAAAATACGAATTACTATTGAAATTATTATAATACATTATATTATATTTTTTCTATTACAAATTTTTACATTAATTATTACATTATTTGTTGAAATTATTACATTATATTAAATATAAGTATTTTAAATATATTACGATATATATACATTATTTATGTTTTTATCATAATTCGTATTTTTAATACGAATTATATATACATTATTTATATTTTTATCATAATTCGTATTTTTAATACTTAAGTATAAGTATTTAGTATTTAGTATTTAGTATAAGTATTAGTATAAGTATTTAGTAGTATAAGTATTTAATACTTAAGTATTTAATACTTAATACTTAAGTATTTTTAATACGAATTTATATTTTTATCTTATTTATAAATATTTATATTATTTTTATTATAAGATAAAAGTATAAATAATGTATATATAATGTAATATATTTAAAATATTTATATTTAATATATATAAAGGAATAAATAAAATATTTTAATTCGTATTGAAAATACGACGAATAAGCGAAGTACTTTAATTCGTAGCTTCAATACGAATTAAAGTATTTTATTTATGTATTAAAATTAAGAATTTGGAATAAAAATTATATATAAAAATTATAATTTCATAATTATATAAAAAATTATATAATTTAAAAATTATATGAAAACAATTATAATAAAAATTATAATTTCAATAATTATCAATAATAAGAAATCATAAATAAACGTACATTACTGCATACAATTACAATCAATACCATCATCATTTCTTTTGACCTTAAAATTCAAATCTAAAAATCTAATCACCACGACAAAATATTTAAACTACTAAAAATCATAAAAGCATGTTGTTATTCACATATATATATTCTCTGATGCTAAACACGTTCGATCAGTTTGAAGTACACTCGAACGTACACCGATGATACCTGATTTGCATGATACGCTTTGATACGATTCGATCGACTCCATTCAGCTGGCACTAAACAGGCTCCCATGCATAATTCCACTTTTTATGCAGCTCGTTTACATCCAACGTGCTCGTCAACACCTTTCATCGCGCACCATCTAATAACCCTTCACACCAAATCTCAATTCATAAACATTTGTTTACATACAAATTTTCCTGCGTTGCTTTCGGCCCTCAAATTTATTTACAGGCTCCCGAATTTCATTATTATATTATTTTATATCAGAATTTAATTAATAATATTTCTATGGACATTATAATTTTTTAAAGAATCCTCAACTGCAGCATCCCTATATTCTAAATTATTTTCTGAGACTCAGAAAAAATTCGTCGAATCTTATTATTTGTAACCCATTTATTTTCAAATTATTTTTACGTTTTTATTTGTAACACGTAAAAAAATTCGAAGTTCAAGTATATTCGGTCTATAATAAGATCGACTCGAGTTTAATGTGTTTGCAGTGAGGAGTGTGTCGTGAGAAGTGGGTTAACTAACTGGCAACACCCAGGCTTCATAGAATTCACGCGATTTTCCCACTGCGCAACGAAGCCTCGAGCTGAAGGGAGACAGGGAGAAATCATTGCTGAACTATGCCTATCCCACGGCTTTCTTACTCTTACGACAATCACTTCTTTCTCTTACGAATACAGAAAAGGAGATGTCTACCTTATTATTGTATATTACACTATAGTCTCGCCGCAATAATAGGTCAATTATGATGCAACCAGGAGGTTTCCAGTTAGCTCCGTAAAAGAAGCAAATAATTTTGTTGACAAAAAAAGAAATAAAATAACAGAAAGGAGAAGAAAAATTAAATTTAGGAAATTAAAATTTAGGAAATTAATTAAATAATTTAGGAATTTAATTTAGGAAATTTAGGAAAATTAAAATAAATCTAACGATAAGGAAGATTTAATTCATTCATTTATTTATAATTCTAAGAAAAATTCTGAGCCAATTTTCATACATACTTTTTTATTTGAATTTAATTCATACATTTTTATTTTAATTTAATTCATACATTTAATTCATACATTTTTGTTTTTATTCAATTCATACATTTAATTCGTACATTTTTATTTTAATTGAATTCATACATTTAATTCATATATTTAATTCATACATTCAATTCATACATTTTTACTTGAATTCAACTCATACATTTAATTCATATATTTAATTCATACATTCAATTCATACATTTTTACTTGAATTCAACTCATACATTTAATTCGTATATTTAATTCATACATTCAATTCATACATTTAATTCATCCTACATTCCTACATTTTCAATTCCTACATTTTTACTTGAATTAAACTCTTACATTTAATTCCTACATTTTTATCGTAATACCTGATAAAATTGTTGTTGGTAGAAATAAAATCTGCTTTAAACCGTTGACTGATTTAATTGACCCGATGGCTGTTTTCCCACAGAAGATTAGAAAGTTCAAGCGACTTAAGAAGCGTAGTAATTAGCCGAGTACCCGGCGTTCGCCTTTCAAGACGCACGCCACAGGCCTGCGATTCTCATCAGCAAGAATCCAGGGTGTCAACGTGAATTATCCTGTAAAGTTCGTTGAACTCATCGAACGTGATGATAAAACATCACTTTTAGTAAGCATAATCGACCAGTAAAAAACTCGAGAAACGAAATGATGAAATGATTTTCGAACAGTGGGACAGCCCTGGTGGAACCACGAAAGACTCACCTGGCTCAGGTACAAAAGAATCGAAAAGGTGTTCGCCCCCCTTTCGCTCAGACTCACTTGGATACGCCGTCTCCCTTCGACCTGTTCCGATGCTCTCTCCTGCTTTCTTGCACCGTTCCTTCCACTCCCATAGCTGAGGCCGCATACCTCCTTAGGATGCAGTGTAGACCTGTCCATTGGCTGGCAGACATCGGTTCTTTTTCGGAACGTGAAACCGAGTCGAGAGTACGAGCGACGAACGTGTCTGGTTGGTTCAAGTTCAGTGATAATATTCGGGTTAGATATTCTCGGTGAATTTCTGGTGATTTTACGTGGCACGGAGGTTTGCTAATCGCCGATTGTTAATGGGAATAATACGTGGAGTGACGATGAGTTGATACGGTGCTGAGAGGAGAAAGATCCTGGACCGACTTTATGAGGTAAGGTCCTTGACGTTCCTACCCAGGTTTCGTGAGATCGAAATTCGAATTCTGTTCAGGGATAAACAGTTGGAGTAACGGTTAATTGTTTTTGTTTAATGTTATTAATTATTGTAGAATTTTTATTGAATATTGAAGATGCATGAAAGGATTCTTATCAGTGTCGTACGAATTGTATAATTACTTGGAAGAAATACTTCGGTATTCAGTTCTTTTGATTTATCGTAATTAATCATTTGTTAGCTTAGCTCAAGTCTATTTGGAACTTATTTTATTATAATATTCTTAATTCAACTCGGCTCAATGTTGCATTTTCTTCTTGTTATTTTCATCTAATCAGGATTATTAAGTTATCTTAGATCAATTGTATTTGTTACAAATTAATTATTGACTTGACTCAAGTCAAGGTTGCATTATTTTGTTGTTGAATTAATTTAAACAGAATTATTAACTCACCTTAACTAAATTGTATTTGTTGTAAATTAATTATTCACTCGACTTTTTCGTAAAATGGATATTGACGTACCTTAACTTAAATGTACTTATCATAAGTTAATGCTTGACTCAATTTAAGTTCAAGTTTCATTCTCATCCCATTATATTTATCCAGTTACGAGGATTAATTTCACTTAAACCAAGTGTATTTATCATAAATGTAGTTTTGACTGAAGTTAACTCAATTTTACTTGATATAAATTAATTCTTGACTCCATTCAAGTTCAAGTTTCATTATTAGCTTAGCTTAAATCAAGTGTATTTATTATAAATTGAGATTCGAATCAAGTTAACTCAATTGCACTTATCGTAAATTAAAACTTGACTCAACTGAAGTTCAAGTTTCATTATTAGCTTAGCTTAAATCAAGTGCATTTATTATAAATTGAGATTGGAATCAAGTTAACTCAATTGTACTTGATATAAATTAATTCTTGACTCCGTTCAAGTTCAAGTTTCATTATTAGCTTAGCTTAAATCGAGTCTACTTATCATAAATTAAATTTTGACTCAACTTGACTCAATTCTACTTAATATAAATTGATGCTTGACTCACATAAAGTTCAAGTTTCATTATTAGCTTAGCTTAAATCAAGTGCATTTATTATAAATTGAGATTGGAATCAAGTTAACTCAATTGTACTTGATATAAATTAATTCTTGACTCCGTTCAAGTTCAAGTTTCATTATTAGCTTAGCTTAAATCGAGTCTACTTATCATAAATTAAATTTTGACTCAACTTGACTCAATTCTACTTAATATAAATTGATGCTTGACTCACATAAAGTTCAAGTTTCATTATTAGCTTAGCTTAAATCAAGTGCATTTATTATAAATTGAGATTGGAATCAAGTTAACTCAATTGTACTTGATATAAATTAATTCTTGACTCCGTTCAAGTTCAAGTTTCATTATTAGCTTAGCTTAAATCGAGTCTACTTATCATAAATTAAATTTTGACTCAACTTGACTCAATTCTACTTAATATAAATTGATGCTTGACTCACATAAAGTTCAAGTTCCATTATTAGCTTAGCATAAGTGAACGGTACTTATTATAAATTGAGTTCCAACTCAACTTGGGCTCAAGTTTCATTCTCTTCCCATTACATTTACTTTCATCTGTAACTTAGTCCCAAGCCAATCATCTTCTACAAACATTTCTACTACAATTCATCAACAACCGTTCAAAATCTCAAGACTCATTCTCATTACTCTAACTCAATATCCCAACCCCATCGTACAAAACCCACACTACTTAACAAAATTCCTTCAATTCGCTTCTACTACCCATGTATCCACTTTTCATCCACCAAGAGAATCCGGCGTAAGCGCTTGCCAGGATTCTCCATCTCTTGAGTCATTCATCCTGGCATCACCTGGTCACACAGTGTCAGGATTCCATCCGCGTAACGTAACGTCCCGCCGGGTGGGGGGTTTCCATAACGGTTTTTTTTTTCAACTTCCTCTCGCGTTAGTCCTGATTCCCCGCTCTCGCTTTCCCGTGTTGCTCGCTTACCCGAAGCCTTTCTCGCCGATTAACGAGTCTAGGACGCGCCGGGTAACAGTTAACTCGCGTGCCCGTTCGGTTTTCGCGCGGCCCAACAGGAAATCGGCACGGCGCGATGAAATCGTTCCACCGTGAAACCTCCGATCGAAACCAGTTACCAACATTTTCAATACAAGTTCAGAGATAAAACCGACCTTGGCATTCCGCCTGAAACGTTCGATAAAATATCCAGGTTTATTCAATTTTTATGAACATCTTTCGTACGATTAGACAAAAATGGGAATCGGGTTTCCGAGCGTTGCGAAACCCGAGTCGGAAAGTTTACAGGCTAATAAGGAAACGTTGCGCGTAATAAGGGTCTCGGGAACTTTCATTGAGACAAATTGGAACGACGAGTTTTACGTAGAAACGCGCGGCTCTCTCTTGCGTGGCCAGCCGGCACTTCCTACAGATTGCGGTCCGTCACGATTCCGTTCACTTCCGGCCGCGAATCACGTCGTAGAAACGTGCTGCTCCAGGCTACGTTAAATCTCGGATAGATCGATGATGTATGATGAATGAGTAATGTTAAATATGATATGATGTAACATAATGATAATGATAATAATAAGATAAGATGATGATAATAATGTATTGATAATAATATGATAGGATGATGATATTAATATATTGACAATAATATGATAAGATGATGATAATAATATGTTGATAATAAGATAAG
Organism: Ceratina australensis; assembly: GCA_004307685.1. Classification (NCBI taxonomy): domain Eukaryota; kingdom Metazoa; phylum Arthropoda; class Insecta; order Hymenoptera; family Apidae; genus Ceratina; species Ceratina australensis. The sequence continues at coordinate 156,632 of SHCU01000226.1, read as the reverse complement.
ATGATGATAATAATATATTGACAATAATATGATAAGATGATGATAATAATATGTTGATAATATTGATAATAATAAGATAAGATGATGATTATAATGTATTGATAATAATATGATAGGATGATGATATTAATATATTGATAATAATATGATAAGATGATGATAATAATATGTTGATAATATTGATAATAATTTGATAAGATGATGATAATAATATGTTGATAATATTGATAATAATTTGATAAGATGATGATAATAATATGATAAAATGATGATATTAATATATTGATAATAATTTGATAAGATGATGATACTAATATGTTGATAATATTGATAATAATTTGATAAGATGATGATACTAATATATTGATAATAATATGATAAGATGATGATACTAATACATTGATAAGATTGATAATAATATGATAGGATGATGATACTAATATATTGATAATAATATGATACGATGATGATACTAATATATTGACAATAATATGATAAGATGTTGATACTAATAAATTGATAATAATACGATAAGCTGATGATAATAATATATTGATAATAATATATTGATGATGATGATAATAATAAGATGATGATAATAATATGACATGATATAAAACCTGTTAATGATAATTAAATACATATTGTATTATCTATAGGTGACGATGTGGCTGTTTTACTTCATCGGACTCTGTACCTGGTCCGTGTCATGGGGTCAGGTGATCAACAGAGCGCCACACTTCGTTCAGGGCGGCGACATGGCCAGGCTGGCTGTGTCAGAACGCACACCACCCGGAGCACCTGTCTACACGCTCCAAGGTAACCAATTAACAAAATTAACTCATCACTTGATTAACCCTTCGAGCGGTGGACTGGTCACTCTTCACAAAAATTCCTATCGGCTGGGGACTCTTTAAAAGTTGAGCAGAATTTTCATTGAGGAGTATATTGATCGCAATTGAAATAAATCATGTAGCGACCTCGAGAGCACTTAATAACTATTTGTTTCGTTAAGCAAGTCAAGCAACAAAAATTTCATTAAGCAACGTGGTAACAAGGTAGCAATTGTGTGCAACAACGCGTGTATGGGTTCATAGCCAAAATCGAATGGTCGTTTGAGAACTCATATACAGGTTCATACCACTCAAAGAGTTAAATTTGACGATTGATTTGATGATGATAAGGTGAGGACCCTGAGGGCTCGAAGCTGCACTACTCCATCAGCGGCGAGTACTTCACCGTGGACAGGGACAGCGGCGTGGTGGTTCTGCGAAAGGCGCTGGACAGGGAGACACAGGATCTGATCGAAGTCATCATCAGCATAACGGGTAGCTAGACTGCTTCTATCCGTGTCCCGTTACCGTGTCACCATTGAATATGAATGAGCAGGATGTATCGCGGAATGTAGGCCGCGAGCCACTAACCGATTGTATCAGACGTTCAAATCGACGACAAATGAGTCCAAATCGTGTGATATTTGTCATTGCTAGCAGACTTGATTTCTGTAAAAACGTTCATAACTTCCAAAGTATCAGCCCTACGCGATTGGGACTCATCTAGGTCGCTTCAGACGACGAAAATACGAGGAATGTCATGAATATGGCGTTCAAATCGACGACAAATGAATCCAAATCGTGTGATATTTGTCATTGCTAGCAGACTTGATGTCTGTAAAAACGTTCATAACTTCCAAAGTATCAGCCCTACGCGATTGGGACTTATCTAGGTCGTTTCAGACGACGAAAATACGAGGAATGTCATGAACAGTATGTTCAAATCGATAGACAAAAAGAGGCAATATGGATATTCGTTCAAGCTTGCAGGCTTGATTCCGTAAAAACGCCCATAACTTCCAAAGTATCAGTCCTACGCGATTGGGACTCATCTAGATCGCTTCAGACGATGAAAATACGTAGAAATGACACGAATATGACGTTCAAACGAGTCAATATCGTGTAGAGCAACAAACCTATTATATAATTAAGATTCCTACGGTAGCTGTTACGTGTGCTCGATGTAACTTCACGCTCCAGTTTGCAAAAAAATGTTTGAGCAACTCTACTTTCACGCTGACATCGAATTGTATCTTAGATGAAGGTATCGCTGGGTCCGAGCCTAACACTGTGTCCCTACGGCGAGAGATAGCGGTGCTCGATGAGAACGATAACCCTCCGGTGTACCACGGTAGACCTTATGCGGCCAGGGTGCCGGAAAGTGCTCACGTTGGTGGTCTGCTCGTTCCTGCTGGCACGATCACGATCACGGACCGTGACGGCGGCGTAAACGCGGACGTTCACGTCGACTGCGTCCCGGCATCCCGCGACGACGACGTCTGCGACGTGTTCAACGTTTCCACTGAGAAGGTACCATCGCACATTACCCTGCAGGTGCATGCTAGAAACACACAGCGCTGTCCGCCGGGTTGCCTGCTTCAGGCGCAAAATCGTCGAAATTTAAAACGTCTACAATTAATTAAGGAAGCCTCAAACGCAATTTTTGTACTGTTTCTTTTCGTTTTATTTTCACCTCCAGAATACGTCCCTAAAATATTGCCAAGTAGTAGGTTTACACCCTGTATACCATAGAAGAATGCATTTGGTACTGTTTTCCTTAGTTGGCAGAGGGAAAGTACGACGTACAGATCAGCCTAGCGAAGCCGTTGGACTACGAGAGGAGAAACTCGTACCTGATCAATCTGTTAGCTGTTGACGGTGCCAGTGACGCGTCTAAGAGGCTACAGGCGAGGGCAACAGTGGCTGTAGACGTCCTCGACGTCCAAGTAAGTGTAAATCGTTCATTTTATACGCGAGAGATTCGAATCTTATGAATGTCTTCAGGACCAGCCGCCTGTCTTCCTGAACGCACCTTATAGCGCGGCTCTTCCGGAGAACACGGCAGCGAATCATACGATCCTGACGATCCGAGCTCGCGACGGTGACACCGGAGAGCCCAGAAGGCTCCTGTTAACGTTAGAAGAAGATGACTCTGGACACTTCAATCTAGAGGTGTCCAGAGAAGGTGACATCACAGTTGGAAGATTAGTCACGACGAACATCTCGCTGGATAGAGAAGACCCAAGGATCTTACAGAACGGTGGGATCTACACGTTCCAAGTGAAAGCAACGGAGTTAATCAACAACGAGATCCCGGCTGAGACCGCGACGTCTGTCGTGACGATCGTAGTCACTGACGTGGACGACTTAGCGCCTGTGTTCAACGAAGAGTACTTTAATATCACTATCTCTGAAGATATTGGAAGGGACACGCCGTTGCCAGGGTTGAATATGATCGTTAGCGACGGAGACGTCGGCGAAAATGCTAGGTACACGTTGGCTCTGAGGGACGCGCCAGGTTACCCTGGGATCAGCCAGGCTTTCACTGTTAACCCTGAAGAGGCACAGGGTAGGGTGCCTGTTGTGGTCAGAGCGAAGGACGTCAGTGTGTTGGATTACGATGTAGATGATCCTGCTAAAAGGCAACTGGAGTTCGAAGTGGTCGCCATGGTCGCCAACGAAGTGGTAGATATTTCTTCAAGAAGCAATCAATCATTTCCTTAAGAATCGTTGGAATAAATTTTGTTTCATTTCCGGTTGAAGGTAGCTACCAGCAGGGTGCATGTCCAGTTGACGGATGCTAACGACCACAGTCCAGAATTTTCTCAATCGGTGTACAAGCTGTCGGTACCGGAAGACGCTGAGATAGGCACGAAGTTCAGCGACGTCTTCGCGAGGGACTATGACAGCGGTTCCTTCGGTGAGCTCACGTACATACTGCGTGGTTTCGGTGCTGACAAATTTCACACCGACCCGAAGACCGGCGGGATATCAGTGGCTAAAGGATTAGACTACGAGACCCAGAAGTCGTATTCGTTAACGATGGAAGCTAAAGACGGTGGCGGCAGGGTCTCTGCTGTTAACATTCTAATCGAATTAGAGGACGTAAACGACAACAGGCCTGCCTTCGAGCAGAGCGAATATTCGAGGACTGTCCGCGAAGGAGCTAC